>JAJOZX010000230.1:490000-560000 GCA_023014485.1 Bathynomus jamesi
ATTATTATTTCGCATCATTCATTAAATTTGTTCATTTATTCAAAAAATTTTAATCTTTTCCAAACAAACTTGATTTTATGAAGTCCTAAAATTAAGAGAAAATAGAGTAAAAATCAAATGCAACGCGTTACAGCGAACTATCAACAGTTGAAGGGGTATTCTATGTCGATACCCTCAATCGTATTACTTTTTTTCGTGCCAAATGTCTCGAATTTTGGAAACGTGGAATTGGAGGAGGAACGCAGTGAAACAAGATTAGAGAGAGTTACAACGAGCTTCTGAAGACGAATCCCACGCTGACAATCCAAAATTCAGGACGACTGACTTCTTGACCAAAAGAAGTGAATGTCTTGCGTTTTCTTCATTTCTGAAATCGGTGGAACGCGTTTCACTTGAGTTTTTCTCAGTCTCTCAGTTTTAGGACTTCGCAAAATCAAGACTGGAAAAGATTTCAAAATTTGCTTAAATGAAAGAACTACAATAAAATATAATTTTAAAAGGCAATATCCTATTTTGGAGTCCAAAATTATTGAACTAATCAAAAATATACGGACACTCCAACACTTTCAAATTACTTGTTTATGTTAATTAGGTTAATTTACTGCCCGGTTAGGTCAACTGTACGCCCATGACGATTGGTTAGGTTAATCTTGATATTTTCGTTAGTTTAAACGAAAATGTAACGACTTACCCTAACTAATCGTCAAGAGTGTACAGATGACCTAACTGGTTGGTTGAATAAGTTGGGACGCCAAAATTGGATATCGCCGTTTAAAAAGTTTAATGTGTTATTATTATTATTATTATTATTATTATTATTATTATTTGCAGTGGTAATGGTATTTTCAGAAGCTCTTGTTTGTCAATAAGCGAGCCGTTTGATATATATCTTCGGCTTCTAGTCCAATTTCAACTCTCAATTTCAAAGCCGACAAAGCGAGCAGTTTGGATGATATAATCCAAAGGGTTTGTGCTTCAAGCCTACAAACACGCAGTATTGTTCCATTTGTATTCTCATGCATTTCAGTGAAAGGATAACCATCCTGAATAAGATACAAAGATACAATAAGCTATGATACAAAATAAAAGCGAAATGAAAAATGTAAAGAATTTTATTTCCGTTTCATTAAAAATTCATTAGATTGGAATTTGAGATTTTAAAATTTTACCTCTTTTCTGCATTTCCTTTTTCCGGTCTCATTTTTAGCTTTCATTTTTGAAGTTGAATACTTGATTACGTGTAATTTTTCTCGAGATCGGTCTCTGATATGTGGCATTAAAAAGTCTGGATATATATATATATATATATATATATATATATATATATATATATATATATATACAGTGCCCGCGAAAAGTATCCGATCACCCTGGAAATTTGTATTTTTTACATAAAAAACAATGTTTAAATGTATACTAACCTTATATTAGTATTTTGTCATCTGTCCTTTGGTTTGGATGACTTGTTCTAGACGTTTTGGCATGGATTTAATCAAGTTTTGACAAACTTCCACTGATATTTCCTTGCACCATACCTTTTTGATGGCTTCTTGTAATTTTTCGACTGAGCCAGTGTCGTGGCATTCAACTTATTTTTTATTATTAGCCACATATTTTCTATCGGATTGAGATCTGGACTATTACCAGGCCAATCCAAAATATCAAATTTATTGTCAGTAATCCATTTTGTCACTATTTTGGCCCTGTGACATGGTGCACCATCATGCATGTATGTTTTTGTCCTTTGGATTGCCATTGCCATTGGAAGTTTATCCTGTAGCATTGCTAAATACCGTGCACCATTCATAGTTGTGTTCTTCGGAAGAAAATATAGGTTTCCACGCCCATAGTAACCGAAACAACCCCAAACCATCACACTTGGAAGGTGTTTCATTGTCTTTAGGGTGTATTTAGGGTCCATCCTATTTGAGCCAATGGGCCGGCGAACCTTTTTGGACAACTTCTGAATGTCAAAAATGTCGACTCATCACTAAATAAAACCTTCTTCCAGTCATCAACAGTCCAATGAATATATTTTTTACAAAATGCGACACGTTTTTTACGCATTTTTTCATTAATGAACGGTTTCTTAGCAGCATGGCGAGATGGTAATCCGAGTTCTTTTTGGAGCCGCTCCTGGATAGTTCGTTCAGAAACACCAGATAACAAATTATTCATATTAAATTTTATTTCTTTCGCAGTTATTGTTGGCTTTTTCAATACTAAACGTTTCATAAGTTTGTCTGTTCGTGAATTTGTTTTTCTCGGTCTGCCAGATCGTTTTTAGGGACTGGCGTGGTTAGGCCGGCATTGTTCTTAGCCCGTGAAACCCATAAATTAACGGTACTTTGGGATATGTTTAATTCCTTAGCTATCTGTCTCTGTGATTTCCCACATGTATGCAAAGCAACAATAGCACCTCGACAATCACTCTTAAGTTGTTTTTTAGCACACATTATATATAAATTTTATTTACACCACTTTCTGTAAAAATATAAAATATCAATAAATTTACACAAACAGTGAAATCTGACAACTTTGAGACACAGCCACCCGCAACGAAGGCTACCAGAACACTAATTTGAGAATGCGTTGGATAGCTCTCATATCAGCGAGCAACCTCAAAGTTACCAGATGTCGCTAGAACAAATAGAAAGTGAATTATGTGTCTCTGAATATCAAGGGAAATATTGTATTTTCTTGAGTGATCGGATACTTTTCGCGGGCACTGTATATATATATATATATGGGTCGCGCGTCTTAAGGTACCTAAGCGCCACCACAGGCGAAAAGGTGTTTTTGATGGATATCACTATTTTCACCCTTCCTCTATCGCGTGGTTTGGGTTATAGTGACCTTACGACACTAGAAGTGTGGTTGGAAACCTTATGAAGCGAACTACTTTTTTCACCTCTATTCTGTGCCAGAAATCGCACCCAAAGTTCGTATAATAAGAAAATAAAAAAATAAAAAATATATATATATATATATATAATATAAAATATGAAAATATATTGAAAAAACTCATCAACATCTTCATTAGCATACTTAGAACTCTAATTTAGCCAAAAATGAACGTTCTAGCTCAATTAATAACAGATACTATTCTCAGAATATTGCTGAACTTTGGAGGCGATTTCTGGCGAATTTTAATTTGGGCGCTTAGGTACCTTAAGACGCGGGACCCCTCATATATATATATATATATATATATATATATATGTATATTTTTTTTTTAATTGGGGTTGTTTAACCTCCGCAACATCGAAGGTTATATGACGTGGGATCCGAATCACGGGGCGCTATATAATCTGGGCGCAGAGGACGGTCTCCCATCCAACTACTACCAGGACCCAATGTCATTTAACTTCGCTGATCATATATATATATACATAAGCAGTCTACAGCTTAAGAAAACTTGTCAAAGAATAGGCACTAATGTGGCATTCAAATATAATAACTGCATAAATGACATGCTAATGAGGAACAAACCTAAGGACGAAAAAGACACAGGTGTATATATGATATATTACCGTGTAAAAAATGTCCTGATAATATATACGTGGGAGAAACGGGAAGGGACCTCAGTAAAAGAATTTATGAACACAAGAGAGATGTGAGGGTGGGGAATGAAAAAAGTGCTGTATTCTGTCATGTCAGAGACTATAACCATGTAATAGATTTCAATAATTGCAACTTTTTTTTCAAATCTAATAATTATGTTAAGCGTAGAATTGTTGACTTATAGGCTCTATACAAAATTTTAATCTATCCGATGGCTAATTCTCTTAAGAAAATTATATGTAATAAAATTAAGAATTCTGTAACATTACCCTTCAAAAATCCCCAGGCAACACAGATACATCCATCAGGTCAAAGCTGGGTCGGACGGGGTCACTTAACTGTCCCCTGATAAGAGGATGGGAAGGTTCAGTCAGCCAGCTAATTCCTGGGGAAGGTTCAGTCAGCCAGCTAATTCCTGATAATTAACTTCCAGGGGTATATAAACTCTGTTCTCTGTTTATGCGGTCATTGCCACTTGACAAGGGCTCGCGAGGAGCCGAAACTCTATTGGTGTTAAGAAATAAAAATTTACGTCTTCCTGACGAGTGGTTTCTTTCTTCATATATATATATATATATATATATATATATATATATATACAGAGTGTAACAAAAGTCCGTTCTCATAGGGAAATAAGATATAACAGAATTGAACGAGAAAATAGTTTTAATTACACATTATAAAACAATACAATCAACTTACTATTTAATCCAGTACATTCTTGTCGTTCCAGCAACGATAATTGTGGTGATTCATAGTTTCATTTAAATGAAAACAAGCTTCGTCGCTAAATAAAATATCTGAAAAGATTTCCCTCTGAGAACGGACTTATTTTTGTTACACCCTCTCTCTCTCTCTCTCTCTCTCTCTATATATATATATATATATATATATATATATATATAGAGAGAGAGAGAGAGAGAGAGAGAGAGTGGCCCAAAATTCAGGGCACATAGGGAAAATAATGTGTTTCGCGCATTATGTAAGTTTATTCGTACTAAATGTTCAAACTGAGACCTATTAATCTCCATACGCTCCCCAATTCTTCTGAGTAACATTCTCACACTTGGAGCAGAGAAAACAAAGAGCATTAATATAAATCAATTTCCACTATGTGTCCTGACTTTTGGCCCACCCTGTATATAACAGAAAAATCAATAACCGACAAATTGTAAAGTAAACCCGCATTCGGGGAGAATTTTAAAACTATAAAACTTTAGAAAAGATAGAAGCCCAAGATTTCGGACCTTAACAACGGTGTCTTCCTCAGGTTATATTTATGTTGATAGATCTTCTGTCCAGATCGCTTGTCTCTTTCACTAATTATTTTGGAAACCCCTGTCAGGAGTAGTGTAGATACACCCTTCCGTGGTTATTTCTCTTGTTAGATTTAGCAGTATAACCTTGCCAATGTTATTAATTTAATTCTTAAATTTAATTTCATTAAGTATGTATGACTTGAAGATAAAGTCGAATGTTAACTGGCATTTTTAAATATATATCTCCCTGTTGTCTCATTTCACTTCTTCTCCTGGGCTACGTTGTAGCCAATGTCGTAACACCGCTTCCCGTTGATCAGCGAAGTTAAGCGACATTGGGTCTGGGTAGAAGTTTGTATGGGAGACCGTCTTCCGTGTCCAGATTATGTAGCGATCCGTGGTTCGGATCCTACGTAAAGCTGTAGGTCCCCTTCGTTATATGACCTTAGATGTTGCGAAGGAGGTTAAACAACCCCAATAGAAAAAATATATATATATATATATATATATATAGTTATAATGTTTCAGACCAACAAAGACCTTAGGATCCACTCATGGCTGGTCTACCTAACTGGTTGTAGTTGTGTATTGCGCTGTCCTCCGTGGTAGTGGAGGGGACCTACAATTTTACGTGGATTCCGAACCACAAAAACCTTAATTTTACTACCTTAAACTATACTCAATCTATCAACATATGCGTCTAATCGATTTTTAAACATGTTTATAGACGTGCTACTAATTACTTCTACCGGCAAACTATTCCAGCTATTTACTATTCTACGCGTAAAAACGTTTTTGGCAATTGCTGTCTCGAACCTTCTACTTGTCAACTTACACCCGTTATTTCTAGTTCTATTATATTGTGCTATTTCGAAAATGCTCTCTCTATTTACGTTATCGAACCCATTCATAATTTTAAAAACTTGAATTAGATCACCCCTTAGCCTCCTAATCTCGAGTGTATTCAATTTTAACGCCTTAAGCCTATCCTCGTACGACCTCGACCTAAGCGACACAGACCGTGCATGGAACAAGGAACTCTTCTGGGGAAATTAAATCCACTACAGTCTGAATAAGTAATGGTAAATGACAAACACTATAGTTTTTCTTTTACATGATGTTAACCCGACGTGGGCAACGGGTCACTCGCAAAAAGACCTTACCAGCTACCTGCAAAGCAGATAGGATCCAGCTTTGGGACAGGATCTAGGGTTTACAGCTTCACCTAGCGTACTACTGTATATTCAGAACCTCAATATAAGCAAAAGACTCGTTGCATTCAAGTCGGATTGAATACATTAAAGAAAAAAGGGTAACTATTGTATTTTAAGCCAAAAACCAAAACTTAAACCTCAACTGGCAAAATTGAGCGTCCACTTTTTAAAGCACATAACATGTCCGTTTCATGATGGGATTGAACTCAGAATGGTCCCCTGAGGTGTTTCCATGATACACACAGACCGTGCATGGAACAAGGAATTCTTCTGGGAAAATTAGATCAACTATAGTTCGAATAAGTAATGGTAAATGACAAACACTATAGTTTTTTTCTTTTTCATGATGTTAGCTCGACGTGGACAGATAGCTGGTGAGGGAAGCTATATTTTTGGGACCTCTTTGCGAGTGACCCGTTGCCCACGTCGGCCTAACATCATGAAAGAGAAAAACTAGAGTATTTGTCATTTACCTTTACTTATTCGGACTATAGTGGATTTAATTTTTCCAGAAGAGTTCCTTGTTTCATGCACGGTCTGTGTGTATCATGTAAAAACCTCAGGGGACCATGCTGAGTTCAATCCCATATATATATATATATATATATATATAAATATAATATATATATTATCATCAATACCTGAGACTTGATTAATTAAATGAGGAGCTTGTGATAGAAGACATATTCACTCCCCCGTCAGCGTTTTACTTTCTAGAGACCCTTACTCCATTTACTTAAAGAATAAACCTATTATAAGATTCCACCTCTTTTCACTACCTTTAAAAGTCATCATTCATTTTAAGGTTGAAAACTACCAGACACCACACTCAAAATAAAACCTTCTAAATTTAGAACTTGTAATATCTTTTTGAGGGTGCGTTCTTGGGGAAGTTTTCCTTCTTTTAGCCCTAACTGCACTAATAGGACATATAATCATATATGTCCCTTTTCATTTTAATGTCTTTAATGCCTTTAATTTGAATGAATGACGCGGTTAAACCGATTAAGACATATCTGTACTCTTCAAAATTAAAAATAATTCGCTAACTGGCAACTCTCTCACTGTAAACATGATGTAATAGCTTCTTTTTGCGTTTCAAGTCACGGGGTCATAATAAAAAGTGGAAGTGGAATATTTGAGAAGCAATGGATTCCCAATCAGGTGAGATTATAGAATAATAATATATTATTTGCCTTATTAGTGTTTTGAGGTTATTTTTGCGTATTTTTTATTTACCTAGAGATCTTTGAGAATATTTTTTAATGAAAAGATTAAAAAGGACATTTTTGTCCTAATAGGTCCAAGAGAAGAGTTTTCGAGTTATACTAATTGACAAATATTTTACTTTCAACACATTTTCTTTGTAAATAAGACGACAATTTTATATATTTATATAATTTATGTATTATTTCATATACGGTATTTATAATTTTATATAATTTTGTAGGTCCCTCCAAATTGCCCACTTCTTGTTTTTATGGGAACAAAAAGAAACGTTGCCCACTGGTAGAAACGTTGCAATATGAGAGTGAAGTAGATGATGGGAAATTTGACTTAGAAGACGATGACAGTCTGGACAGAGATTTCATACCAAACATCACTGACTTGAAAGGTGGGTTATTAAAAATTAAAAAAACACAACTATGTTAAATTATAGTGACAACAAATCATTTATAGCAACCTCCTAATTTAGATTCATTTTTTATTTTCAGATGTACATGTAAATTCTGAGTCAGATTCAAACGAAGATCATGAAGAAAGTAGCCTTGTTTTGGAGGTTAACTCTTCTTCATCCGAAGTAATACTTAGTGTTAATAAAGGAAATAAAAAAGAAAAAGAAATATAATTTGGGAAACATCTTTCAACAAGTGAAGAGGTATGCTTCCCTCGTATACCCTTTCATGCTGATACATCATGTCAAGAAGCGAAGCAACTTTACTGTCACCCGTTGAATATTTTAATGAGTTTATTACGCCTCAGTTGAAGAATACAATCGTAGAACAATCTAATCTATACAGCATACAAAAAAATATCCAAAAACCCCTTTCTCTGAGCGTACCAGAATTGGAGCAATGGCTTAGAATGTGTTTGTATTTTTCTATTAGTAAAATTACAAACACAAAACTTCACTGGAAGTCAAGCTTATCAAATGATAATATATCAAACATTATGAGTCGAGACAGGTGGCAAGAGATCAAATCAAATTTTCATCTTTCAGATAGCCAGAATGTTGATCCTAATGATAAATTTTATAAAGTTAGACCTCTAATTGATAATCTGAGATCCAAATTCAAGCAAATTCCCATGACTGAATATTTGTGTGTAGATGAACAGATGATACCTTTTAAAGGAAAATCAGGTTTGAAACAGTATATACCTAAAAAGCCCTATAAATGGGGTTACAAGTTCTTCATTCTTAGTGATAGCAAAGGGATGGTTTATGACTTCATGCCTTATGTTGGAAAAATTAATCCGGTAGAAAAGCCTGATGTTCCCGATCTAGGACCAAGTTCTAATTTTGTACTACATCTTGCACAAAGCATTCCTCCTAATAAGAACCATAAACTTTTTTTTTGATAATTGGTTCACTTCCTTGCCTCTCATTACTTAGCAACTCAAGGAATTTGGTGCTGTGGCACAGTTCAGGCTAAAAGATTGCACAGTCTCAAATTTAGACCTGATAAAGAACTTGAACGTCAAGGCAGATGTTCAAGGGATGCATGGAAAGCAGAATATGACAACATATCTGCTGTTGCTGTAAAGTGGTTAGATACTAGGTCAGTATGTCTAGTCTCAACTTTCTTGTCTGATAAACCCGAAGATATCTGCATTAGGTATGACAAAAAGTCTAATTCAAGAATTGAGGTTCGTCGTCCAAATATAGTGGAGGTCTATAATAAAAATATGGGAGGAGTGGATCTACATGATTAAATGATTACACTGTACAGAATGTCATTCAAATCTAAGAAATACTATCAACGCTTGATTTTTCATCTTTTGGACATGACTGTTGCGAATTGTTGGCTTTCGTATAGGCGGGATGCAGAAAAGTTACGTATACCGAAGTCAAAACAAAGTAACCTTTGTGAATTCAAGCTGAAAATTGCTTTTTCTTTGATGCAAAGTGGAAAAGACACTGTCAAGAGAAGAGGAAGACCATCTCTGAATACTGAGAGAGTGCATACCATAAAAAGAAAAACACTGGGAATACAACAAAACCTATACCTGAGAAAGATATAAGGTTAGACAAAATTGGACATTTTCCGGCCGTTGGAGAAAATAGGCTTACTTGTAAACTCCCTGGATGTAAAGGTAAAATTTTTATGCATTGCATGAAATGCAATGTCAATTTATGTTGTGATAAGAACAAAAACTGTTTCTTTACTTTTCATAATCAATAAACAAATTTTATTTTTTTGTTTTCAAGGAATAGTTTTGCTCCTTCTTACTGCAAAATGTGTCACTAATCACAGGAAAAGAAAAAGTTTATGTTTGAAAAGGAATAAAATATTTTTCTTTCTAATTTTGATAAATTCTAACCCGCTAAAAATCATGTAAGATACAAGGAAATAAAGTATTTTCCGATTTTCACAAGTTTTATTGTTAACCTTTTTATATGTCCATTGACCTTTTAGGACAAAAATGTCCTGTATAAAAAAAATTATAACTATAATAAATTTATTGTTGAAATCCATTTATATATGTTTAAAGAATCCTCCTAAACAAGAAAATGCATTAAAATATTTTTTTTTTCTATAAAACATAATTCAGTCCATAGAGGGCTAATTAGGTATCAAAGCTTCTTACCAGATGATATAATAACTTCTTTTAATGGTACATAAATTCTTCAGATAATAGAAATGGTCTTCAAAACTTCTTTTTTGAGTGATTTGCGACAATAGAAGATAATATTTTTATGTATAGAAGATTGCGAGAAGCCTCTGTATTCTATGCAGGGGGAAGTGGATATTAACGTACAACCCGAAAGAAACAATTAGCAAGCAACCATCGAACATCAGATATAAGACATATTTATTTATTTATTTATTTTTAATATTTAACAGTAGTGTCACGAAGACTTTACTCTGCGCGTCTTTCTTCATTCGACATCGCTCCATCCTGTTCGTTTTAAAGGGGTCGAGATTATGGAGTTAACGAAGCCACAACATTGGTTCATCGGGATTTAGCATACAATTCGTCAAAGGTCGAAGATACAATGAAATTTATGGATTCGTCGTACGATCATCTACTGTAAAGGTATTTTTTAAAGACAACGAGAAACGATTATAACTGCCACATATGAAATCGGAATCGACAGCGTCCTTCTACTAGATTATTTTTCACTTTTCCTCGCTAAAGATATGCTAAGAACATCCGAGGCTTTCTCAAAACCTGAGATTGAGAACAGCAGTGTCTACGAGATCGACCCCCGCCTTCGTTCAGTCGTCATCCGAGACAGTATATTGCAGTACGAGGTAAGCAGTAATCTATATGACGAGAAAGTGTTCAAGTCCAGAGTTTTGAGGCGTGTATATATATACACAGGGTGCTTAAATTTTTTTTACCACTTATGGGGTGATTCAAAAATATATTGTAATACTATGTATTTATTATTATTACACTGTTCAACAATGATTTCGTCTCAGGAAAAGTTTTGTCATTATTATAGAGGTTTTAACGCTGATTAAAAAAATGGTCTTATTATTTTCCTGTCACCTATAGTTTTTGAGAAATTTCCATTTTTATGTTTTGGAAAAAATATTCAATTTTTGTAGTAAAAGCTGTTTGTGACTAAACTATGCGTGTGTTGTTCTGTAACGCGCTGTGATGTTTGTCTTATTACGTCGTGTGTATTGCTACTCTTATAGTATATGTGATGTTAATATTTTTTATTTTGTATATTTAATTAATTATATCTAATATACAATATTATACATATACATATTATATACAATATATAATAACTGTATAATAATTTTTAAGATTTCATGGAAACTATGCGTGATATGCCAAAATGAATAACATTTTCAGAATCAGCATCGTCGACTTCATAGAGACCAGCTTTGTTTGTTGCTGAGACAGAATAAAAGTAAAAATTTGTTGTTCAGTGTTATAATTATTATTATTATTATTATTATTATTATTAAGAAACAAGCAAATAAACACACAAATACTTACATAAACAAAAACACACACACTATAAATGGTAAGCAATGACATATTAGCGCCATATAAGTGGTAACATTTTTTTGAAGCATCCTGTATATAAAACAACTTTCCAAAATTAAGGACTCAAAGAAAGACAGATAATTAAGATATATTTAAAATAAACCAAAATTCATTATAATAGCAAGAATAAAATTATACCCGGTGTCCCAAAGTGAATATACCAAAAGAAATCTTAATTATTTATTTATTAGTTCAGATAGCAGCAAAATCCAAATGACATTATACAGGGTGTTTCAGGTCGACCCTAGAAATATGGAAAATACCAAATACCAAATACAAACTACAAATTCCGCCAATTTCCATATTTCTAGAGTCAACCTGAAACACCCTGTATTCTGAAGGGTTATAAGTTTTATTTCATTCAGTTAATAATCTCGTACACTTTTTCCATCTTTATCTATAATTAATCTTATTCTGTGTTCAAATTCTGAAAACACATTTTTCAACAGTTTCAAGAATGAACATGACGACATCACGGATACACTGTTTTTTGGGAGGATTGTTATGGTGGACTTTTGTTTTCAAAACGCCCCAAAGATAGAAGTCCAAAGCGGGTAAGTCAGAGGAGCAAGCAAGCCCTTTTTTAGGTCTTCCCCTACGTTCGTCAAAAAAATAAACCACACCAGATATTTACTTTAGGGAATCCCTTTCACGTTGATAGATTTAATGTGAGTTGTGTTCACCCCAAATCCTACAGTTATGGCGGTTTACTTTGCCTGAAATATGAAATGTAGCCTCGTCACTAAAACTGAAATTTGGTAGGAAGTGTTTTAAGTTTGCACACCTTCATGATATATTTAAACCTTCATCAATTTTAATCACTTATGGAATTCATCTTAAGAAATGTTCTTCTCAGATTTAAAGTTAAAAATCTTTAAGGGAAGCTCTTTCACAATAAAATTCGGCTGGCACCAATCACATCGAAATTTGCTAAGCAATCATATACATTTGGTGAAACCAGACCGTAAAACTATATGCATATATAATAATTAAATAATTTAACACGGCACACAAATGAACTGAATAAATTTTTTTACAACTGGAACCTGATTTATATCTAAACCGGTTAAATTGACAAATAATGTATTGAATACTCGTACGTCGGATTCTGAAAGTCAGAGATGTACAGGCTTTTAGTTCAAGTTCCTTACTTTCCGAACAATCAGTCGAAACAAAGGGTTTACCAACAGTAGATACATATAAATTTTTATAGTTCATCTGATAATGTTTTATAATTATATTATGACTGCTGTAATTTTAAAATCTAAACACTTCCAAAATGAATCACGTCTTCAGTACACTCTCATAAGGCAAAAACAAGTATTAATTTGTATATTTACACAGCATACTCTATATTTAAAGTAAAATCCTGTTGCACATCCATTTAAATCAGCAAATACTCATTCACCTGAATCATCCCGACTTACTTATATTATGCAAAAGAACGTTGAACATCACATAATAAAGTAATACAAGTACACACACACACACACACACACACACACACACACACACTTATAAAAGTAGTCTTTAACAGTATATGAGAATGTTTCACATGTATGTAGTAAAGATAAAATTAAATTTCTATGTTTCACGTAAATTTGTGACAACGTATGATAAAAATTTAATATACAGTGCACTCAAATCCCAACTGTAATTTCTAAATTAAGGAATATTTCTGCACTCCGTTATCAGAATGTTTGCTTGTACCCCCACGGTGGAATGGTACAACCTCAAATCATATAAGTTCCCAATTATTATATCATGTACCGTATGAATTCAGACGCATCCCCTTTGCTCGACAACTGCAGTGTCATGCTCACCCCAAGTGTGAATGGCACCTCCATCACCAATTAAGTTTCGGTAACACGGATAGGAAAAGCATTCATATAAAACCCATTCAAAGTACTATATATCTCTAAATTATATTATATTAACCGTTTCCCTAAATTGATCCCTGTCTGTTGGTGTAAGTTTAATTCCAAATTCTTAAATTTAGCTCTCTTTGTGCTTTATACAAAATGGCTTCAACTTCAAATTTTTCAACTTCAAACTTTTATTCAAAAAAGAATACAAGTGACAGAGTTTCACAAAGTTTAGATATTTGTTATGACATTAATGTATTCACAGTACTCTCATCTGAATACGCCCTGGGAAGTATGGAGGCTTTTTAGACAAAATTAATGGCATTTAGCTTATTTATTACATAAAAATAGTGAAAGTGGCAAGTAATAATAATAGAGAAAAAAATAAAATAATAATAATAATAAATACAATATAAAGTTTATAAAATGTTACATGATTTTAAATTAAATGATTTATTGTATATTTAGTAGAAAATATTACATAAAACAGTGAAAGTGGCAAGTAATAGTAGTAGTGACAAAAAAATTTCCCGTTTGTTTTAAGGATAATCCTAATTCCTTTAAAGGTGATACTTTGACCATACAGCCCCGTCAAAACACGTCTTGCAATTTTTTAAAAAATTGGTACTTGTAGGTTATCTTCCCCCCCACCAGTTTTGACAGAATATTTTCGTTAAAACTAACGAAAATATCACGACTTAACCTAACCAATTACACTGCCCAACACCAATTTTGCTGATTTAATTCTAACACCTGTTTTTAGGTAACTTTGGTGTGCTGATTTAAAAAATCACCTTAGTTTTTGCTTATCACGTCAGGTTTTCGAACAATCAAATACGGATATTTTGGAGATATCGCATTTTGGCAGGGTTATGCCCAATTTTTTTTCTTTTCAAAAAATAAGTTTTTACATACTCAGAATCAGCATGGAAAAGTAAACAATTGTGCAGGGAGTGAACTTTAATATACAATGGTAATATTGACACATAAAGTGATTAAAAGTGTTTAAATAAGCAAAAAATGAATCCATATTAAAGCAAGCACGGGACCAGTTTTCTTAACATTGTCTTTTTCTTGTTTTCTTACTTTTCAGTGCTGATAAATTTTCTCTTATAGGACTTCCTAGAATGAGAGATGTCAAGACAATCTCTTTGCAGGCTCCAGCAGTAGTCAGCCATCATATGGGTATCCCATCTTCCTTGGTATCGTTCTTCCATCACTTTGATATCTTGGTGGAACCTTTCACCTTGCTCTTCACTAACATCACCAAGATTTTCTGGAAATTTATCCAGATGACTGTTGAGATAGTGAACTTTAATGCTCATGTTGCAACCCAACTGCTGAAAGTTTACAAGTAACGTCACTAGCGGAACCGGCTGCTCTCACTCCGCCAATGGGAAATCTCTCTCAGATCATGACGTCACGCTCACACCTGGGGAAATCACAGATACCCAAGATTTTAATATGTTGTACATGACCTTTAGATTTAATGCACAGATTTGCGTATTCCACAGATAAAATTTTAACAGCAAAACAGCTGTTAACAGGTCTCAAAAATCATCAATTTTGATAAGCGCCCTTCATGGATCACCCAAAATAGGCATATTGCATTGCACGAAAACCTGATGTGATGGACAAAATCTAAGGTGATTTTTTAAATCAGCACATCAATATTATCCAGAAACAGGTCTTAGAATTAAATCAGCAGCAAAAAAAATTTTTTTGTTGGGCAGTGTTATCAAGGGCATACAGTTGATCTGTTATTAAAGAGTAAATACTATTCCAGAAACAAACAATGTTATAATTAATAATAGATCAACTGTACGCCCTTGATAATTGGTTAGGTTAAGTCGTCATATTTTCGTTAGTTTTAATGAAAATATTCTGTCAAAATTTGGTGGTGGTGGTGGTGGGGGGGGGAGATAACCTACAAGTAACAAAAAAATGACCTGTTGCTCTATGATTGTTAATTGTTTATTTTTCTTTATACATAGGCGAGAGATCACGTATAAATTCTATTTAAAATTCGTTTTCCCTTCAAGGATATAACAAGTTATATAATATTTAGCTATCCTTAAACGTAACCTCAGTTAATTGAATACTCGACGTAGAGATTTCAAATACCCCTCGCAAGTAATGAATTGGAGTAATAAAGACAAACGAATACCATCGAGAATGAAGTCGCCATATTCCATCGTTCGTAATAGAATCTATTTATCACTAAATTGGAGCTTCGGCGAATTTCCTCAAATGAGGCTTCTAAACCCGTAATCAATGCTTCCTAAAAACTGATTACACGAATATTCAGTTCCGTTGTTGCTAACTCAGTTAATTGAATAATTTGTTTTAACCCAACGAAAATCTTTATACAATTCGTATGAGTTAGAGTGAAGGTACTGTATATACTCTCAACCATCTCTCTAATAACGAAAGTATGACAATGATATTTTGTACTTCTTATATTTTCGAGTAAAAGTAATATTGAAAGTTCATATTTTATATACTTTAGATCGTTACTTAATTTGGCTACTGATCCCAATTATATTTTATTTGTGTCCTGCTACTGAGTCATCATTTAGTACTGCTTCATTGCATAGGCTGTCAAATAATCCGTTAAAAATGCATGATTTTGTCGCGGCACTAACAGACAAGGTCGTCTGAGGGAGGAGAGGAACAGTTTAACGTAGAATCTAAACCCTGGATCGCTGTATCATCTGAACGCATTACTAAAAATGAAAGTTTGTCAACTTGACAAAAAAAAAACTTGTTTTTCTGGTAATGTTTCAAGCAAAACTTTAGGTTGTTCAGACGATTAAAATTTTGTAAAACTGTTAGATAACCATGGTTTGAGAGCTCTTTTGACCAAGGTTTCCAATAAATTTTTATTGAAATCGGTTCCACTACTGATCAAGTTTAGATCTATTATGTGACAATTTTTAGTTTTATAATATATGAATCACTTTATCTTTGTTATACATATATCAACACTTTGGAAAGGTTTAACATTTTTTGTCTGGAATCATATACAATCTAAACAGAAGTAGATATTTCGTTAGACGTTTCATTGCCCCAATTTTGTGAATTTTGAAATGTCTAATGCATTAGACATTTCACAGTAATTAAACATTTAATTAGACATTTCGGTAAGTCTATGAAATGTCTAAATTGTCACAATTTTTTTAAAAATTAAAAAAAACTAATCTGAAATGTCTAATAAATTGTCTAACAGTGAAATGTCGGATCTTTTCCGTTTGACTGCCGCCACTGAAACATAATTAAACTTTTTGTATTTTGTATTTTAACTGAAATGTCTTGATGATACAAAATAAGTTACTTTATAAAAAAGCTTTTCTTAATTTCCCCTTCAAATTTTGTTTCTTATAAACAATTTTAATTACTTTCAAGATCCATGCTTAATTTTTAAGTTTTAATCGTGTACTCAGAAAAATAAGGGGATCACCTGAAGATCAGGGCCTCCAGCTTTCTTTAGTTAGCTTTATAAGGCTAACTAACAAAAATATCACGACCTAACCTAATCAATCGTCAAGGTCGTACAGTTGACCTAACGATTGGTTAGGTTAGGTCGTGATATTTTCGTTAGTTAGCCTTATAAGGCTAAGTAAAGAAGGCTGGGGGCACTCACCTCTTATGTTTCAATGGCGGCAGTCAAACGGAAAAGATCCGAAATGTCTAATGTATGAAAGTTTAAGGTTTAAATTTAAGTTTAAGTATAAGTTTACGTTTATATGAAAAGTACTGCTTCACTAGGGTTGCCAGATTTTTCAAATGCCCATGCGGGACAAAAAAATTTCTGAGGGTTTTTTTTAAGACCAAATTATTTTTCAAATTGAAACGATTTCTTCAACGGTTACAACAAACAAAATTAGAAAATTTTACTACAATAATATTTAACAATTAAATATCGTGAATAAATTGAAATTATTATGCATAATATTGAAATTCTAAATAAATTCATCCCTAAAAAATTTGCTTAAAAAATATTTTTTGCGGGTCATTTTGAACGCGGGATTTTGACGCGGGATTTTTGGATCAAATGCCCGTATTTCGTAAAATACGGGACGTCTGGCAACCCTATACTTATTACTTTTAAATACCCAAATTAGTTCTCCTATAAGTGAAGGCTTTTCGAATGAATGCATATCTAGTTCAGCTAATTTTTCTTCAAATATGTTACTTCTCAGTTCTGGACTCATTTTGGTTGTACTAGTTCGAACTCTGGATCACCTGAAGATCAGGGCCCCCAGCCTTTTTCAGGTAGCTTTATAAGGCTAACTAACGAAAATATCACGACCTAACCAAACCAATTGTCAAGGGCGTACAGTTGACCTAACGATTGGTTAGGTTAGGTCGTGATATTTTCGTTAGTTAGCCTTATAAGGCTAACTAAAGAAGGCTGGGGGCCCTGATCTTCAAGTGATCCCGAACTCTTTCTAATTTATCAGTCTTTTCTCAAGTATAAGCTGTCTAACTTAGAGACTGAGCCAAGGGTTGGCCTACCTTATATCAAGAGGCCTAGTTCTAAGGCAGTGCTCAGGATTCAGGGTTACAGGCTGATTCTTAAGTTTGAAAGACTTTACTAGCCAAGGCCTAGCCGAATAAATAAAATTAATAAATGCATGAAAAACACTTGGAAGATCTTAGCCTACATGGAATAAATGAATAAGTGCACATACATAATAATTGTTTTCTCCTCTTTTCGAGATAGCCTAAATACGAGCAATAAATAGACTGCGTCACAGTTTCAGAATATTTTTAATCGCAGTGCACAATAGAAAATTAACTTTTTATACAAATGAAATGTTTAATTTAATAGAGAATTAACTTATTATACAAATAAAACGTTGAATCACCTGAAGATCAGGGCCCCCAGCCTTCTTTAGTTAGCCTTATAAGGCTAACTAACGAAAATATCACGATTTAACCTAACCACTCGTCAAGAGTGTACAGTTGACCTAACGCTTGGTTAGGTTAAGTCATGATATTTTCGTTAGTTAGCCTTATAAGGCTAGTTTCAAGGTAGAGCACGTATTGGAATATGGTAGATCACAGTTTCGCGGTAGAGCACATATTGGAGGAGCACCATATTTTCGTTAGTTAGCCTTGTAAGCTAACTAACGAAGGCTGAGGGCCCCGATCTTCAGGTGATTCAAAACGTTTAATTTCTACGCCTTTATACGAGGTACTTCAATAAGTATCCGCACTTATTATTTTAATGATAATATAGTATATATAATATATACTCGTAATAACGAGCCAAACTGAGATTTATAGGCTTATTTAGGCTAGCAACAGTATAGGCTTATTTAGGCTAGCAACAGTATAGGCTTATTTAGGCTAGCAACAGTATAGGCTTATTTAGGCTAGCAACAGTATAGGCTTATTTAGGCTAGCAACAGTATAGGCTTATTTAAGCTACTCGTAGCTGTCACATATCGTACGAGTAGTGAGCATGGCTGCGCCGCTTTCAATTTGTACTCTGGAAGAACAGAGATCTGTGGTTCGTTTTTTGTGGGCAGGTGTGAAAGGAGCTGAAATTCACACGCGTTTATGTGCTCAGTATGGGAATAATGCGCTACCACGGCGAAGTGTGTACGAGTGGATTCAAATGTTCAAAGAAGGTCGGACATGTGTGACAGATGCTCAGCTCTCAAGACGACCATCAACATCAACCAGTGCTGACAAGCAGGAAGAAGCCAGAGCCATGATTTTCGATGGCAGAACATTAACAATAAAAGGAATTGCATCTTCATTAGACATCAGTCAAGGGTCAGCCTATTCGATAGTTCATGGCATTCTTGGCTTTCACAAGGTTTGTGCAAGATGGGTGCCCAAACAGTTGGCAGAAGAGCACAAGCGTAATCGTATGGACGTCTGCTCTCGTCTTTTGGCGCGGCATCATAATGAAGGTGAAAACTTTTTGGAGCGCATTATCACTGGAGATGAAACCTGGATCCGTCACCATGAACCAGAAAGCAAACGACAGAGCATGCAATGGAAGCATCCAACATCTCCCGTTGCAAGAAAGTTCAAAGCGCAGCCGTCAGCAGGTAAAGTTATGCTAACACTGTTTTGGGATACACGAAGCCCTATCCTTGAACATTATCTAGAGCGTGGAACTACAGTAACAAGTGCATCGTATTCTCACATGCTTCGGAATGAGTTAAAGCAAGCAATTCGTACAAAACGGAGAGGGAGATTGTCGGAAGGTGTTATTCTGTTACACGACAATGCGCGCCTTCATACCGCTGCACAGACTAGAAAATGCTTTCAAGAACTTAAATTTGAAGTTCTCGACCATCCAGCCTACAGTCCAGACCTGGCACTTCGGAGTTTTACCTGTTTGGACCACTAAAAGACGCTTTGAGAGGTCAGCGATTCCAAGGCGATGATGACCTGAAGGAGGCGGTGCATAACTGGCTACGCACACAGCCAAAAACATTCTTTTGTGATGGCATTAGGAAGTTCGTAGATCGCTGGACTAAGTGTATTGAGAAACAGGGAGACTATGTTCAGAAGTGATGTGTTTATAATCTATCAGATGTGAAAATAAAATTGTGAAGATAAAAAGTGCGGATACTTATTGAATTACCCTCGTATATCTGAAATATTTAAGCATCGTTTTCAGATATTTGAAATAGCTTGTAAACATTTCAAAATAGTTACTATTCATTTCAGAAAGCTAAGTTCATTATGAGATGTGGAGTAGACGTTTCGGATCTTTTCTTTATAGCACCCCCACTTTCTTCTTTCCCGGTTAGTCAACTGTACGCCTTTGACAATTGGTTAGGTTAAGTTGTGGTATATTTTCGTTAAAATATTTGTTAGTATTTCGTTAAAATATTCGTTAGTTTTAACAAAAATATCACGACTTAACTTAACAAATTGCCAAGGGCGTACAGTTGACCTAACTGGGAAAAAAGAAATTATAGTCCTGGAGCCAAGGGTTTTTGCATGCATAAAAGGGCCCCTAAATCACTCCTGACTTTGCTAGAGGACCACTTGGGACACCATCAGAGCAAGGGTGGACAATTTAGGGTGGCCCACTTTTCAATTTTTTTTTAAAGTATAGGTTATCGTAGTTTTTCCCATTATTTGGCACTATACTAGCACATTGGTATCATTTTTACAAAAATTGATCAATATTTAGGGGTCTCGCATCGACCTTGAAATTACGAGTTTTTTTTAAAAATGCGTACGTTTTAACTTTTTACTGAATCAAGATAAATCATTAAGTAGGCACGGTTTAAAAGTTGTGCCTGTATACAGGTAATACCAATGTGCTAGTATAGTGCCAAATAATGGGAAAAACCACGATCACCTATACTTTTCAAAAAAATCAGCTGGGACTGACAGCAACTTTCCTTCTGTGCAATGAGGAGCCCCGGAGATGAGAATTGCTTGGCGGTGCTCCGCCGTTCCAAGGAAGTTCTGAAACACATGCCATATATTTCAATTTCATGGTTGTAAAGTAACCTGTTTTTGTTCACATTCAGTTCTCTTTTTAATTGACATTATGCTTCATGAATCTCATTACTAAATTGATAGCTATGAAAACTTAATCAACTGACCTTGACCATTTTGCCATCCCAGTGGACAACAGTGTGCCTCGGTGGCGTGAAGGAGTCCTTCACAGCCGTAGCCACTTCACGGCGATGTGACACTCTTCCCCGGCGAGCCGTTTCTTTCGAGATGCTGAACTGATTGAGGTCTGCTGGTGGATCCGCCGAACGTGTGATAGCAGCCACAATGCTTACTACCGATGTAGAGAATGGAAAGTGAAAAGGAAACTGTCAAGAATACATGTGGGTTACGGGACCCTTTAAAACTGACGCTATCGATGAATACTATACACAATACGCACCTGATTATTGGACATGCGGAAACGATCAGCCACTTCCATGACAGCAGGTGCATTAAGGATGCGGCGAGGAAGATTGACAGACACACTTGGATCTTTCGGCAGGGGGAACGCTAGTTCTGTCTCCGACTTCTCTGACATGCCAGTATCATCATTCTCCATGGCCTCATCTCCGGTTTCGTATGCACACTTTGAGGTTTGCGGCTCCTGGCGAGGACGTTTTCTTCCTTCCTGTAGCTTTCTTTTTACAGCGAAAACTTTATCGTTCCCGCTCATCGTTGCCACCCGAGGACCACGTTGATCGAGGTAGAAGTCAATGTCTTCTTTCTTGTCCTTGTCGGACAGCAGTCGATTCTTCTTTATATCTTCGACAGCGTCAGATGCTCCGATATCCCACAGCTTGTCCACACTGTCCGAAAACTTCTGCCGTTTTCCTCCGGCGTCAGTTTCTCGTTTTCTGCTCTTTTGGAGTAAGTGCCACTCTTTCCACAATGCCTCTAGCTTCCGTTCGCAGTTGAGCTTTGTGATTGTTTTAATGCGGGCCATGTTCCAAAACTTTAAGACGTTGTTTACGGTTTCTTTGAATGCGTCTTTCCTGTTAGCAGTGTACTGGATAACACTGAAGAAGTATTGCAAAACCTGCCGTGTTGTTGGCAATTTGCTACCACTGATGGAGGATGACGGTTGGCCAACTAAAAACATTTCCGAGGCCGATCTTAGAGAAGGTAGCGATGTTATTTTCGCCTTTCCTTTTGATGACTCTCTATTTGTAGCTTCAAGAGTTCTTCCAGTTATGGTTGCCATCGATTTGTCCATGACAAAGGATGAGGAATTCAAACAGAATTTCAAAATGTTATGATCTGCAAAAAAAGAAATAGGTTAGGTACCTGGCACAGGCATAGTGCATTTTTTAATTACCTATATACATTATACATTCCGCCCGGGTATGGTGACTCATTTTTTTGAAAAGTATAGGTGATCGTGGTTTTTCCCATTATTTGGCACTATATTAGCACATTGGTATTACCTGTATACAGGCACAACCTTTAAACCGTTAGTCGTATGACATTGGCAGGCACACCAAACGACTTCTCTTATTAAGAGGATTCAGAAAACATCCCTACTTAATGATTTATCTTGATTCAGTAAAAAGTTAAAAAGTACGCATTTAAAAAAAAAACTAGTAATTTCAAGGTCGATGCGAGACCCCTAAATATTGATTAATTTTTGTAAAAATGGTACCAATGTGCTAGTATAGTGCCAAATAATGGGAAAAACCACGATGACCTATACTTTTCAAAAAAAATTGAAAAGTGGGCCACCCTAGTGGACATTCTGAAGCCCGGCAGTAAACCTGCCATTCATGGTTTTGTCGGAATTACTCGAGCCCAAAACCGCGGCAAAAATCAGGGGTAGAGGAAATTCAAATTGACGTAGCGTCGCAATGAGACAACCTATGGTAACATATTACCACTCAAAATGGAGCTTATAGCATCAGCTATAGGACGAATGTAGACAGCATATGATTGGTTTAAGTCCAACGTCACCAGAGGTCAAAATATGGCGTAACTTGACCTTTGCTTAAGATCTGGACCCCTTAAAATTAAAACAACCCCTAAAATACTGCAGATGAATGAATTATTTATTTATTGACCAATTCCAGTAGAGTACAATATAGATAAGTTTTTAAAATCAATAGGAAGAAATATACATGTAGCTCTGATGGTGTCCCAGGTGGTCCAAATATTTGGAAAATGACGAGCAGAATCGTTCCTGAAAGCAGCTTTGATACTTTAGGATGAAGTTTTTACCCGAACATGTAATGCTGTCTTTGGTGCAGATTTGTACTGCCACAAACAGTGCATCCGCAATTACGTCAGGAAGGGGGAGAAACTGTCTTCCGATTCAGTGTCTGCGTCTGTTGGCCAACAGAAGATTGATATCTTTGTGAATGTAATGAAAGATATAGAAACTGGTTTGAACACTGGTAGATGCTACTTGTCGTATCTATCTGACTGTTGCAATAAGATGCGTGATAAAGGGCAAGCCAGTTTCACTTTTACGAATAGGGTTATGAAAATGTACCTGATCATTATGTACAGGAACGACGTGTCATTCTTTGTTCCTCCGGGTTCAAAAACTCCTACAATCTTCTTCAAGGGAAGTGCTGTTGAGAAAGGATCAGGCGGAAGCCAAGGCGAATTGGATTCGGATGCCTTGAAAAATTTTGGTGCCTCATTGAGATAGTGCATCTTGAAACAAGATTTTGAACTGAACGACAAATTTTTTGATGCCAGTGAACTTGAGAAGGCATATAAAGACATTGTGATTCCAAAGGAGGTTGCAGATTTCTTCTCGGCACTTTTTGACTTTGACATTTGTAATGACAATGACAGTAAGAATGAACTTGATGCAACACTCGAGGACACCGAAATAAACTGAAGCTGCTAAATTAAAAAAGATCTTGTCTGTGTATCAAATTGTCTTCTACATTTTGAACAATGGTAGAAAACGTACTCCTCTACATATGATGAATTCAGAATCCATTTACAATGCTTGTAGGTCCAAAACACTTATTTCTAGCCTCAAACGGTTTGGACTGGCGATTAGTTACGATGAGGTTCTCTGCTATCATTCTGACATGGCATCATTTGTCACTGAAACAAGTGAGAGTCGGGGCCCTCTTCCAAGTCCGTTTAATCCTGCTGAGTTCACCATGGGGACATTTGATAATTTTGACCATGAGGAAGCCACACTATCTGGTATTGGGGGAAGTCATGACACTGTCCTGATTCTGATGGCAATTCAAACAAGAATTAGGTTGCCAAGTTCTTAAGAGTTACACCAAAGCTGCCAAGAAACCAAACCTTTCCACACTGTATGAGGTTCCTGAGGATCTGTACGAAATGAATGCATCTGAATCCAAATGCATCAGGACTAAAGATGTTGTATAGGTTGTCAGCAGATTAGATGTATCAAATTTGAATGAAGGTATCAATAAAACAAGTCAGGAGCAAGCAATCCCTTCTTGGAGCGCCTTTAATTCTCTTGTTACGGAGGAGAGCGTGGCTCAGAAGATCATAGGATTTCTGCCTGTTCTGCCACACCCTGTGACAGAATATGCCACAGTGTACACAGCCCTAAAGAATTTCCAAGATGTTCTAAGTCAGTTGGAACAGTCTCACTTGCCTGTTGCCTGTGATGAGGGGGTGTACCACATTGCCCGTGAGATTATTATGAACAACCCAACTGAATTCAGTAACTTAGTGTTATGTTTAGGTTCCTTTCATCTGATTAAGGTAGTCATGGATGCCATTGGGAAATACATTGACGGAAGTGGCGCTGAAACTATCTTGGTGGAGTCGAAGGCTTTTGGCAAAAATGTGGTCAGATCAGTGCTTGATGGAACACACTATACTAGGTCACTGAAGGGGTTATTATTGCTCTGTGAATGCATAGAAAGGCTGCAGTGGGCAGAATTCTTCCGAACCAAAGGTGTGGAACCATACAGGAATGCACTTGGATTTGTTAAGTTAATGAAAGCTTCCGTATCAGAAAAGAGCAGGGAAGAGAGCAAAGGACACTTGAATGTATTCATGTCAACCTCATCAAGCATGATTGATGATTTTAATTCCTTCAGGTCTGAAAGATGTGAGATGTCGGCGACATTTGCCTTCTGGGATCGGTTTGTCCAGATGGTCTGTGTCTTGAAAGATCTAGTAAGAGCTGACCGTGATGGAAACTGGGAGCTACACCTCCACAGTGTACAAGCAGTTCTACCCCTGTTTGCTGGATGTGACCGGATCAACTACCTCGGATGGGGATCAGTATATCTAGAGGATATGAGGAAGCTACCAGAGGCTGCACCATCGACAAATGAAAACTTCAAGGCTGGAAAATTTGTAGTGAAGCGGACAAAAGGGCGAATCACTTTTGTGGGCGCAGACATGTGTCTTGAACAGAAAATAAATCAGTCCCAGAAGAGCGCAAGTGGCATCATTGGCAGCACGAAAAGAAAGCAATTCGTTGCTCTGTGGGAGATCATATACCATAAGATGTTGGCTGTCGTTAACATTCAACGTGAA
This sequence comes from Bathynomus jamesi, assembly GCA_023014485.1. Taxonomy (NCBI): domain Eukaryota; kingdom Metazoa; phylum Arthropoda; class Malacostraca; order Isopoda; family Cirolanidae; genus Bathynomus; species Bathynomus jamesi. The sequence continues at coordinate 515,099 of JAJOZX010000230.1, forward strand.
ATCAGTGGTGTCACCACACCAAGCACGGAACTTCTAGTAAACCACGAGTTCAATCTACCCGCCACGCGAACCTCCGAAGCCTTGATCCAGAGTATGATACAGTACATTAAGCAACATGAAAATCCAGCGACCATATCCACAGAGGGAGATCATGATGAGCAGCAGACCCTTCACAACATCATCACCCAAGAAATCATGTCCAGCGAAATCCGTGACGACCTTCTCAAGTTCAAGACCAATTCTAGCACACAGTACGAAACATTTCGGATGGAGAAGTTCGTGACAAAGCAAAGATCCGTCTTTGATACCATTCACAGGAAGAATCTGAAAACATTCAATTCAGTGAAGTCCGAGAAAAGCCCAGACCAAGCAAGAGACAAGGGGAGTAAAAAGTAATTGGCAGAAACTCAGAAGATCTTCGATATTGCCCGTGTCCGAGAATATGATATGAATGATTTGTTGAGGTTTGACCTGGTTGACAGCAGTTATCTCTTCGATAGGGATGGACTCATGAATAAACCGAACAAAAGTGACCTGTGCACGGAGTTAGAGAAAGAGCTTGACAAAAAGGACTATCTACCACCATCAAAATGGAAGCCGGACAATACTGCCAGCATCAATCAAAGGATGTCATGGGTTGCCTACGCCGTATGCACTTAGCCTCAGTGAAAACCTTTGGTGATCTTTGCACGAACTTCCTTGATATGGCACATGGACTTTGCAGCAATTCCAATCGCATCGACTTTGTCTTTGGCACATATGTGGAGGTATCTGTAAAAGACAGTGAAAGAGCAAGGAGATGTAGCTGCAGTCCCATGGACCTGAATGTAATATGTGAAGAGACACATTTACCCGTTACAATGGATGCCTTTTGGGCATCATCCACCAACAAAGCCAAGTTACAAGGATTACTTCGAAGCCATATCTTAGGGAACCCAAAGGCAATGGCAGATGTAGTAGTCAGTGCAATGGGTCTATCTTCTGAAATCGAACCATGCAGGGCTATTTTGAGTGACTGCGATACTGCATTACTTGATTTAGATGTCGACATCGAAGAGGCAGACGTGAGGATGATCCCACATGCTCTGCATGCTGTCAATTGTGGAGCAACCAGAGTTGTTTTGCTATCAAACGACACAGATGTCATGGTCCTTGGATTGCATTACTGGAAAATTTTGAAAGGCCATGGTTCGAAAGAACTATGGATGAGGGCTGGTGTGGGTAATACCACGAGGTATATACCCCTTCATACCTTGGCCGATAGGTTGGGCACACATATCTGCGAAGTCCTCATACCACTTCATCACCTTACTGGCTGCGATTCAACAAGCAAATTTGGTACAAAAGCTGCTGGTCTGAAGGCAAATCTAGAACATTATCTCCGTGACTTTGGAAAGAACCCGAATGATATCGACTTTGGCTTGGTGGAAGAGTTTCTTGTCAACGTTTACAAATCAAGCACGCCATGTAAATCTATGGATGAGTTGAGATACCACCTCTACCACCACATCAAGAAAACCAGCCGTTCAATCAAAGGACATATCCTTAGGGCATTCTATGGGACTTACCTGCAGTTACACTGCTTAGATAGTCCACAGCTAGATCCCCAAAGCTTCGGGTTCACCCAAGAAGACGGCATCATGCAACCAGATCGACTTCAGATATTGCTCCCAGATGAGTTCCCAATGCCATGTACATGCACATCCTGTGCTACCAAACGATGTCCTTGCAGACAACTTGACATCAGATGTTGCCCCTATTGTAGCTGCCAGGCATCAGATAAGGGCTGTAAGAACCAAATAGGATGATATATGAATTTTTTTCTCTGTATTTCTGTTCTCTGAATTTTTGTCTCTATATGTCAGTTTTTTGTTCATTTGTCGAATTTCAGTATAATTTCAATTGGACCCCAAGTGATTAAACTACAAGTATATTTCTTCCTATTGATTTTAAAAACTTATCTATATTGAACTCTACTGGAATTGGTCAATAAATAAATAATTCATTCATCTTCAGTAATTTGGGGGTTGTTTTAATTTTAAGAGGTCCAGATTTTAAGCAAGGGTCAAGTTACGCCATATTTTGACCTCTGGTGACCTTGAACTTAAACAATCATATCCTGTCTACATTCATCCTATAGCTGATGCTATAAGCTCCATTTTGAGTGGTAATATGTTACCATAGGTTGTTTCATTGCGACGCTATTTCAATTTGAATTTCCTCTACCCCTGATTTTTGCCGCGGTTTGGGCTCGAGCAATTCCGACAAAACCATGAATGGCAGGTTTACTGCCGGGTTTCAGAATGTCCACCCTTGCTCTGATGGTGTCCCAGGTGGTCCTCTATCAAAATCAGGAGTGATTTAGGGGCCTTTTTATGCATGCAAACACCCATTGGCTCCTGGACTATTAGGGGTGCTATAAAGGAGAAGATCCGACGTTTCATATATATATATATATATATAATAATATTATATATATATATATATATATAAATAAAACCAAACGTCTAGTACCATTTCGGGTGTATGATATGATTAAATTATTACTCTGGAAAGTTTATAGCTAAAAGGTTAGATAATTAATTGGAAGATGGGTAAAAATTTTCATTAATTTTTCATCCTAATGAAAATATCAACTCACTATAGCCACTTCATCAGTTTGCTAAAAAGTACAGATTAAAAATGTTTACAGTTGAAACCAATAATTAGGCTAGATTTTCAGCTATAAAAATAGTCAGTTAATAGCATGCCAGAATATGTGAATATGAGTTGCCAGCCAATAAAATTCTCTTTTAATTTAATCTAAATGTACAGAGTGGTATTACTGAAATTTAATACTTATATTTAAGCCTCGAAAAACATTAACTGTAACTTAATTTTTAACACTGAGCCCAGTAATATTTTTGGCTTAAGGGTCAAATTAAATTAAATAAATAGTCGAGCCAATAAAATTTAAATGTACAGAGTGGTATTACTGAAATTTAATACTTATATTTAAGCCTCGAAAAACATTAACTGTAACTTAATTTTTAACACTGAGCCCAGTAATATTTTTGGCTTAAGGGTCAAATTAAATAAAATAAATAGTCGAGCCAATAAAATTCTCTTTTAATTTAATCTAAATGTACAGAGTGGTATTACTGAAATTTAATACTTATATTTAAGCCTCGAAAAACATTAACTGTAACTTAATTTTTAACACTGAGCCCAATAATATTTTTGGCTTAAGGGTCAAATTAAATAAAATAAATAGTCGAGCTTCACAATTATTCATGTCATTGTAAATTGTAAAACGAATGTGTTTATTTTATTATTAATAAAGGTTATTCAGTTCAATTCAATTCAAAAACACTAAATACTTATTATAATAAATGGAAGGGAGGGTTCAGAGTGCTCTGAAGAGGCTAGAGCTCAGGCCATTAGTTGGCCCATTGACCTAACATCTCCATTACGTATTCACCTTTTTCACAATTGTATCATTATTTATTCTATACCCATAATCATACCAACGGGACCTACAGCAGACCCACTTCGTCGACAGGACATTCTGTCGATACTCTAGTAAACTAATTTAACTTACTAACTAAGCCAACCTAATTAATGTAATCCCGAAGACTTGTCGATAAAATGTCGAAGAATAAAATTACGTTAGTCTGATAGTAACGTAATATATTATCCTCCATTCTCATTTCCAATAACTCTTTCATTCCACATTTTTCTCAAACATCATTTCTTATACCGGCAATCCTTTCAACAATAATATTTGAGGGGTCCCGCGTCTTAAGGTACCTAAGCGCCAAAATTAAAATTCGTCAGAAATCGCCTCCAAAGTTCAGCAATATTCTGGCAATAGTATCTCTGTTATTAATTGAGCTAGACCGTTCATTTTTGGCTAAATTAGAGTTCTAAGTATGCTAATGAAGATGATGATGAGTTTTTGGAATAGATTTTCATATTTTATATTTTATGTATATATTTTTATTTTTTTTATTTTTATATTATGCCGAACTTTGGGTGCGATTTCTGGCACAGAATGATTCCATATTAATGTAAATCACATGTATGGCAGGTAAATAAATATTATTGAGTAAAAAGTCAATGCCTTATTGCCTATTATTAGTACAAAAATGAAAGAAATTAATAAAAAAAGAAGAAATAGCACTATCACATCTGGGCGGCAGAGCCCAGCTGGGTATAGAGGTGAAAAAAGTAGTTCGCTTCTTAAGGTTTTGAACCATACTTCTAGTGTCGTAAGGTCATTATAACCCAAACCACGCGATAGAGGAAGGGTGAAAATAGTGATATCCATCAAAAACACGTTTTCGCCTGTGGTGGCGCTTAGGTACCTTAAGACGCGCGACCCCTCAATTATGCTTCGTAAATTATTAGTCTCAACTGCTTTCACTTTTGACAGTGAACCATCGAGCGTCTCACATCCATACGGCAGTGATGGCACCAATGCACCTTCAGATAAACCTCTTGTTGCATCAACATTCAAACACTTTCTTCCAACCAGGGCTTTAATTACGCCCATGACTTGTTTTCCTTGCTTCTATCTACTTTCAGTTTCCCCTGCATTTGCACCGCTTTCGTCACTCAACCACCCCAGTTATTTGAATTTTTTCATAACCACTAAGTTACCTTCATTCCTCAAATATTACATGCCGACTCTCTTTTTGTTCTCAATTAGAAGGACGTTTGTGCTGGAAGTTGTATCTGTAACACGCACAATCAGTTCTCAAGCCCTATACTCCCTCTCAAAAGCTAATGCATGCACTATTGGTAATTTAATATAGCGTTAATATAGTGTCCACAAGTTGAAGTTGGCGTGCCGGGACAGACCACAACAGGTGACAGGTTACATCTGGTGGTTTTGTGATTAATTATAGGAACTCACAGTTTTATATAATGATTATAATACTCTAAAATATGATGTATACACGAGTGGTTGACGGTGACATAAGACCGTTTTAATTTGTTATTGTCTTTAACATTACTTTGTTCTATATATCAATAACTTCAAGGTATGCTTTGAGGAAATTGTTATAAAAAACAATCATGCAATAAACATTATAATTTTCTTACTTTTCCATTGTACTCGTATATGTCCTTTTAATAAGTTTAGAACATTATAAATAAAATAGAGTACGCTAACCATATAAATATTTTATATAAACAGCAAAAATCCGCTTTTCCTAGATCCTGGCCACCTCTTTAGATCCCATAGTTAAAACAATTCAAGTTAATATAATTTACTACCAATATTGAAATAATTAATTAATTTTTCAAATTTTATGGATAGCTATTTTTAATGCACTCAAAATAAAAATAAAAGCGTTAAATGTTTACAGATCTTTTGATAACTGGAAAAGAAATTCCTCATCGGGTTTCTTGTCTCTCAGTTTTCCATAAATACTTGAAATCAAAAACCGTTATCTGCACTATGAATAATCACATCTAAGGAAGGAATTGCAATCTCATATTCTGATTTACTGATAAATTTATAACTGATGGAAGAAGAAATTTCGCTTTATTTTCAAAATTATTCAAATATTTTAGGGGCATATAAATCAATACATGGAAACCATTTGGAATCAAAAGTGACTATATTTTATATGATATTAAATCCAGAAAACTCTATACATAAATTAGATTAAAACGGAGACAGAGAATTCGATATACACTAATATATATAATATTTTATCGTAAAATGAAATTTTCTCTATAGTGTAAACATAAATCAGTTAGTTTTCAAAACAGTTACTATCAAGTGGGAATAAATTGTTGTTAATTTGGTGATTTTGACCCCGTACTATCAGCCACGGGACTCCAGTGACAGAGGGGACCTACAGTTTAACTTGAACTCCGAACCACGGGTCGCTTCATTATCTAGACACGGAGAACGGCCAGGTATTCAACTGTTAATCAGACTCATTGTTACCTAACTTTGCTGATCTATGGAAAAACGGTAGAGCCACGAGGTATCCCAAGTAGAAATGAGTAATTAACGATTTTTTTCTTTTAAGAAAATTTAAGTCATAAATCGGCACCTTCGGAAATATAAAAAGCATCGAAACTGAGAAAGCGGAAATTTTTAGAAGATAAACCTATAACATAACAACATCTGGATCCTGAATGGATGCGTTCGAACTAAAATTTCAAATGTCTGAAGCTGATTTGTAAACAAGAGGATTCACAAGTAAAATTATGTGCTTAATAATTTTGTAACGCAGCAATGTGATCTTTTTCAAGTGCTTTTAATTAATTTATTAAAAGCTCTTCGAAAAGCCACGTTGAAACGAAACTGTGAGCTACATCATTTTTTCCACTATCTTTGTAGACCCCTTTATATTATATACTGTATATACAGTATGTGTATATATATATATATATATATATATGTATATATATGTATATATATTATATATATATATATATTATAATATATATATATTATATATGTGTGTGTGTGTGTGTGTGTGTGTGTGTATATATATATAATAATAATATATATATATATGTATGTGTGTGTGTGTGTGTGTATATATATATATATATATATTTGTGTATATGTATGTTTTAATTACTTGAAATATTTGTTTTGTTTATGAACATGCTGAAGCCTACATGATTTTGGTTCAGTAGTTGATAAAACTGAACAATTTACAATGTATTCAAATAATTCCATAGTTTAGCGGATGTTAAACGAAAAAGTTTACAAATAGTTAAGCAAATTCTGTTATAATTTCATTAATTTTTATTCTGAAAAACATTTACAGAAAGTTTTGACATTTCAAAGCCTTTAGTTTACCATTTTTCTTCAATTCACTGAACAGTGAAGTGCCAGAAAATACTGCCTGCACAGTTTTGACACCAGAAACTCGTTTTGAATTATAAATCGCATTTATGATCCAACTTCAATATTTTACAAGTGAACTTTCTGTACTCAATCAAGAAACGGACGATTTGCAATTGCGGATACTTGGGGTTTTTGGTCCAGTTTGTGTAGAGAAAACCTAGTGTAGAACGAGTGCATGACTGTGATTGATACAACTAAATTTGTGCTGCCTTAGGGAGAAAACACAAACCTAAGGTGCATCTTGCTCCTGAAGAATCATACACCAAGACTGATAATAACTGGAGGTGTCTGCAATACAAACTAACGAAAATTGCAATAAAGGATATGGATGTTTTTTGGACTAGAGAAACACAGAGCACTGTTGCTTTGAGTGGTGATGAACCAGGTACGAAACCCTCGTCAGTACTTTTACCCCCGATTTGCTTAGCAATGCTGCTACGAGCTGCTCGTAGCCTGAAATGAGCGTATAGTCGGAATAGTGTTTTATGTATAAAGCTGTTTAATTCTTCATACTTCCAACTAAAGTATAAGTGCATCATTGATTTTATATACTCATATACCGGGTGTCCGAGAATTATGTGTACAATATTTGGCTGTTATTAAAAGTCAACCATGAAGTGTAGAAATTCCAGTCTTGTCCCATTTTACAGAGAAGCTCATTAGTGTTTTCTGATACCACGTTTTGACCATTTTTTAGAAATGTACGCGGGTGACAGACATTGATGATTTAAAAGCAAGAATCACAGCTGCTATTGAGCGAATTGATGCGGATATGCTGCAGCGTACATGGCAACATTTGGAGTATCGATTGGATGTTTTGCGAATTACTAATGGTGCACATATCGAATGTTTATAACAACGTTACTTTAATAAAAGAAACTTTTGAAAATACAGATTCTAAATAATCTTGTTTAAGAATTTTACGTGTGTTATCAAGAATTTTATTAAAAGATGAAATTGTACAGATAATGTTCGGACCCACTGGAATTTCTCAAAAACTTGTCAAAACTTGGTATCAGAAAAAACTTAATGAGATTCTCTGTAAAATGGGACAACACAGGAATTTCTACACTTCATGGTTGACTTTTAATAACAGCCAAAAATTGTACACATAATTCTCGGACACCCTGTATATATATATATATATATATATATATATATATATATATATATGGGAATGAACTCAGAATGGTCCCCTGAGTTTTTTATGATACATACAGACAGTGCATGGAACAAGGAACTCTTCTGGGATAATTAAATCCACTATAGTCCGAATAAGTAATGGTAAATGACAAATACCATAGTTTTCTTTTTCATGATGCTAGCCCCGACGTGGGCAACGGGTCACTCGCAAAGAGGTCCCATAAATATAGCTTCCATCACCAGCTATCTGCAAAGCAGACAGGATCAGCTTTGGGACATGGATCTAGGGTTTAAAGCACCTAGCCATGCTACATTTAGAACCTCATATAAGCAAAAGACTCGCTGCCTTCACGTCAGATTGAATGGCATCAAAGAAAAAGAAAAAGGGGTAACTATTATATTTTTAGCCAAAAACCAAAACTTAAACCTCAACTGGCAGAATTGAGCGTCCACTTTTCAAGCACATAACATTCGCGTTCAAGATGGGAAATGAACTCAGAATGGTCCCTGAGTTTTTTATGATAGACACAGACAGTGCATGGAACAAGGAACTCTTCTGGGATAATTAAATCCACTATAGTCCGAATAAGTAATGGTAAATGACAAATACCATAGTTTTCTTTTTCATGATGCTAGCCCGACGTGGGGCAAACGGGTCACTCGCAAAGAGTCCCATAAATATAGCTTCCATCACCAGCTATCTGCAAAGCAGACAGGATCCAGCTTTGGGACATGGATCTAGGGTTTAAAGCACCTAGCCATGCTACATTTAGAAACCTCAAAATAAGCAAAAGACTCCTGCCTTCACGTCAGATTGAATGCATCAAAGAAAAAGAAAAAGGGGTAACTTATTATATTTTTAGCCAAAACCAAAACTTAAACCTCAACTGGCAGAATTGAGCGTCCACTTTTCAAGGCACATAACATGTCCGTTTCAAGATGGGAATGAACTCAGAATGGTCCCCTGACTATAGTGGATTTAATTATCCCAGAAGAGTTCCTTGTTCCATGCACTGTCTGTGTGTATCATAAAAAAACTCAGGGGACCATTCTGAGTTCATTCCCATCTTGAAACGGACATGTTATGTGCCTTGAAAGTGGACGCTCAATTCTGCCAGTTGAGGTTTAAGTTTTGGTTTTTGGCTAAAAATATAATAGTTACCCCTTTTTCTTTTTCTTTGATGCATTCAATCTGACGTGAAGGCAGCGAGCCTTTTGCTTATATTGAGGTTCTAAATGTAGCATGGCTAGGTGCTTTAAACCCTAGATCCATGTCCCAAAGCTGGATCCTGTCTGCTTTGCAGATAGCTGGTGAGGGAAGCTATATTTATGGGACCTCTTTGCGAGTGACCCGTTGCCCACGTCGGGCTAGCATCATGAAAAAGAAAAACTATGGTATTTGTCATTTACCATTACTTATTCGGACTATAGTGGATTTAATTATCCCAGAAGAGTTCCTTGTTCCATGCACTGTCTGTGTGTATCATATATATATATATATATATATATATATATATATATATATATATATATATATATATATATATATATATATATATGAGTAAAATTAAAGGCAGTTTAACATACAACAGTCCGAAACTCTCCCATTGTACAGGTGAATGATACGTGAAGTATCGAAACTTGTACTGTAAATATTACTAAATGTCCTCCAATAAAGTGCTTTTACCATTACTAGTATGAAAACATGTTTATTAGTTTATTACATTTCTCACTATATATCTATATATATAATATATATATATATTAGTTTGCTCATATGAATCTCAGTTTACATAAATACGAGGGGTGATCAAAATGTTCTCAGCCTGACCTAGATATAATGCGTATTTTGAAATCAAATTTACACCATATCTAGTACAACTATTATTAAATATATTTATAAAATATAAAAACGCTAATCAAAATATTTTTTGTTTTACAGGTTGTAATGTGAAGCGATGTGATAAACTTTATGAAAATGGACAAATTTGAAATACGCGCTGTCATTAAATATCTTTCTATGAAGAATATGACTCTCCAAAACGTTTTTAAAGATATGCAGCAAACATTAGGAGACTGCCCCATCTAATTCTACTGTTAAAAAGTGGTGTGCGGAATTCAAATGGGGCAACACGTCGATCAAAGATGATGAACGGTCTGGACGGCCATTAACATCAACTTCTGAAGAAAATGTCGAAAAAGTCAATAATCTTGTCATGAATAATCGCCGACTTAGTGTTCCATTTATAGCTGAGAATGTTGGCATTTCATTTGGCAGCACACGTTCAATATTAACAGACACATTAACGCTTAAAAAAGTATCTGCAAGATAGTTGCCACAAATGTTGACTGACAACCAGAAGAGAACTCGAGTTCAAATTTCAAGACAATGTTTGGAACTTTTCCAGCAAGATCCAGAAAAATTTGTATCTAGATTTATTATTATGGATGAAACGTGGGTTCATCATTTCGATCCAGAGTCAAAACAACAAAGCATGTCTTGGAAACGCCTGTCTTCACCAACTCCCAAGAAGTTTCGTGTTGTCATGGCCTCTGTTTTCTAGGATGCAAAAGGAGTTGTGCTAAATGACTACCTTGATAAAGGAGCCACCATTGCAGGTGATTACTATGCCCGGCTAATGAGAAAACTGCGCGAAGTCATCAAGCAAAACCGACGAGAGAAGCTCAGTCGAGGTGTCCTGTTTCACCAGAACAATGCTCCTGCTCACAAGTCTGCAGTTGCGATGGCTGCCATCAGAGAAATGGGCTTCGAATTGCTTGATCACCCTCCATATTCGTCAGACCTACCTCCCAGTGATTTCTATCGTTTTCCCAAATTAAAAGAACACTTCTGTGGACAGAGATTTTTGGACGAAGATAAAGTTTTGTCAGCTGTAAATGCTGGTTAGAGGACCAAAATGAAGACTTCTATTTGAACGGTATCCAGAAGCTGGGTAAACGCTGGATCTCTACGGTAAATTGTTCTCCAGAAATTTACATTTTACTGCTAAATTTTAATTGTTACCTCCCAATTTACTGTTAACAAGTCCAGTATAAATTTTAAAGAAGAAAAATAGAACCCACAATAAAATTACAACTAATGAAAATAAAATTATCGATTTTCATCATGTGAATTGATGTTCCTTATTTTGCCGTTTTCCGTTATTTCGTCTTCTCTCTCATCCACCCGGTTTTTCGTTGGGACATTTCCGGACCCTTGTTTCCCCATTATTTCATTCTTTTTTGTAACGTTCGAGTCTGCTACCTCCATTTCTTTAAATACTGCGAATGAATTTACCGTCTGTGTATATGCGCCACATAGAAATTTGATCCCCACAACGTGTTTCGCACTCGAGACGAGAATTATTTCCCTATCATCCCAATTCATGCAGATAAAATCTTGCAGTCGTTGACAGAAGTCGCATCGAATCGCAGCTTTTTCCGTTGTTTCCAGATTACACAAATTGCAGATTAAGTGAGAATTTGGACCCATAGCCATGCTATTCCTTAATTAGCGTAAAAAGAAATACCCACACAAATTCTTTCTTTATTTATTTATTTTTATTTCTATTTCTTTCCTTTCGATAGTCTAGGGTTTTCTGACCTTTGCGTTTTATAACCTTTTTCCTGCCTTGTTTCAAACTTTCTCGAATGCCAACCGTATTTCGTTTTAATATATACGTTAAAACTGGTGATAAATTATGTAAACTGTATTGCACTTTCTTAATTTTAATGAATTTCACTTTATATATTATGATATATGCATGTGTGTAAACACTTTCGGGTGTAAACAGAATAAACCGTCGAGTAGTATATTCCCTTCTCATTTGGCTGTTAATACAGAGACACGGCACGTCCATTCACCACAAGGTACAAGCAAAACTATATCAAAACTATATATATATATATATATATAATATATATATATATATATATAGGGTGGGCCGTAAGTTTCCATACATAGGAAAAATTAAACGTTTTTTTTATGTTTCAGATACCCTAAGAATATGCGTTTGACGTAAGATCTTGTTTACTGATGAAGCAAATTTTTACGTCAATGGAGAGGTTAATCGGCAAAACATACGTTATTGGAGTAATGCTAACCCTAACTGGCTGAGTCCGACGAAGATGCAAGGTGCCGGTAAAGTGATGGTGTGGGCCGGGATATGGGGTGCCAGAATTATTGGACCAATTTTTGTCAGTGGAAATCTTAATGCCGAAAGGTATCTTAACATGTTGCAAGAAGAGATTTTCCCATCCCTGCTAAACGAGGAAGATAACTTCCCAGTTTACTTCCAGCAAGATGGAGCTCCACCTCATTATGGTCTTCACGTGCGTCGGTATTTGGATCAGCAGTTTCCGGATGCTTGGATTGGTCGGCGTGGTCCTGTGGAGTGGCCTCCCAGATCCCCAGATCTCACCCCCCTTGATTTCTATCTTTGGGGGCACTTGAAGGCCATGGTGTATCAGGAAAAGATACGAGACATAAATCATCTAAAGGAACGTATCACCAACGCCATTACAAGCATAACGTCAACTGTGCTAATGCGTGTTCATCAACAGTGGGGAACACGTATTGAAATGTGTTTTCAAAACAATGGCAACCATGTAGAGCATATTATATAAATAAAAATGGTTGTCCATAACAAAATGTTTATTTTTCCTATGTATGGAAACTTACGGCCCACCCTGTATATATATATATATATAGCACAAGAGCACCATATCCAAACAAACAGTTGCACTTTGTGACAACGTGATGCAATAAATGTATGAAAACAAACTTTCGTCTCTTATCGGCAACGATATTTTTGTATTACAAAAAACTCTTTCATCATCACAAGGCACTATAGGCCCATTAGCTTAACGTCAATTGTCGGTAAACTTTTGGAATCCGTAGTTAGGGATCGTATTATCGATCACTTAGAAAGTAGGGGTTTGATTAATAGTAGTCAGCACGGGTTTCGACGCCATAGGTCTTGTTTAACTAATTTGTTAGAATTTTATAACGAAATAGTGCGCGAATACGATAGGCATAGGGCAGCTGACGTTATTTATTTAGATTTTAAAAAGGCGTTCGCTACAGTTCCGCATAGGAGACTAATTGCGAAGGTTAAAGCGCACGGTATCCGCGGTCAGGTAGCTAACTGGTTAGAAGAATGGCTTCGTGCTAGGAGGCAGAGGGTCGTAGTTAATGGTAGTGAATCGGGGTGGTTAGAGGTAGGTAGTGGTGTCCCACAGGGTTCAGTGTTAGGCCCATTGTTATTCGTAATTTACATTAACGACATAGATGTAGGATTGATTAGTAACGTGTCAAAATTCGCGGACGATACTAAAATAGGCGGTAAGGTTGTTAACGAGGACGATAGAATAGGATCCAAGACGATGTAGATAGGATTATGGAGTGGACGGATAAGTGGCAGATGCAATTTAACGTAGATAAATGTAAAGTTTTGCATATAGGTTCTCGCAACAATAAATACGCGTACACGATGAATGATAGGGAGTTAGCGAGCGTTGACGAGGAAGTAGATTTAGGCGTACGCGTAACTAAAGATTTAAAGGTTAGGAACCAGTGCCTGGAGTCTTGCGCAAAAGCTAATAGGATGTTAGGCTTCATAGCGCGTAATTTCGAATTTAAATCGAAGGATATTATATTGCCCCTCTACAAGTCCCTAGTCAGGCCTCATTTAGAATATGCCGTTCAGTTTTGGTGCCCGTACTTGCGTGAGGATATTGATAGGTTAGAAAGGGTTCAGCGTCGTGCCACGAAACTTATTCTGTCATTGCGCAACAAGCCTTATGAATATAGGATTAAAGTGTTAGACTTGTATTCACTCGAAACTAGGAGATTAAGGGGGGAGCTTATTGAAGTTTTTAAAATCGTTAATAACATCGATAACGTGAATTTTGACAAATTGTTCACTTTCGATAATAGTAATACTCGCAATAACGGATTCAAGTTGCGTGGCAGGCGTTTCATTACTAATATCGCTAAAAACTTCTTTACGTTTAAAGTAATTGATAAATGGAATAATCTTCCCGCGTCAGTCGTTCATTCTACCAGCGTTAATATGTTTAAGAACCGTCTTGACAGACATTTTAAAGGTATTAACGTTGTTTAATTTAAAAAACAAAGTTAGCAACAGAAGCTCTGGTGGTGGTGCTCGAGGATGAGTCTGTTGACGATGAATGCCAGCTTGTGACATGCCAGCGTGTGATGCCAGCAAAAAAAAAAAAAAAAAAAAAAAAAAAAAAAATTAGACTAACACGAATGTAGATGTAGCTCATAGCGTAAACTAACCCACTTTTTGTTTAACTTTACCTACTTTTTTTTTTTTTTTATCCTCCTTACTTTGCATGTCTCTAACTCTTTTCTTGCATGTTTGTAGTTTGCATGGTATGACAGTGAGTTAAGACTGTGTTTGCATGGTTTGTAAGCGTTCTTATTTTACTTCTTTTCATCTTTCACCCCTCTCCTATTCTCTCCGACTATTTTTCTGACTTGTCGGCAGTGGCCGGCGGATGATGATGGTGAGACACTTTTCCTCTTTTTCTGAATGAATGTTAACCCACGAGTGATAGGTGTTGCTCCTTACTTAACCCCTTATTCTCTTCTCTTCTCTTAACCCCCTACTCTTTCCTTTCTCTCGGGCTAGCCTTAGAGTGGATCTTAGGGTCTTTGTTAGCCTTAGCTTCTGTAGATCTGTAGATATTCTAACTTAAGAATACCCACAATATCAAGATTTTTAAGTCATCGATGCCAGCGGATTAATTTACAGTTTTTATTTATACAATGCTTTCCTCGAGCCACGTGTTTTATTAAATTATTATGATGACATTAGAACAGAAACTAATAATTTCATGATTATTTCTCAAAATATTCATTTTAAATTAAAAACTAGAAAAAATGCTTTAAATATGCAAAAAAATGCTTAAAATATGCACAAAAATGCTTAAAATATGCACTTGCATATTCGCGTATGTCAGTATGCAAAAATCCGAAGCCTATTTATACATAAGGATAGTGAAATGGCAAGTAATAACAATAATAATAATAATAATAATAATAATGATATATTTATTATTTCGCATGTAATACGTAAAAATGAGTGGGTTGGGCTTAGTCAAAGTCGTATTATTTTCACACAATCATACAGCTTTAAATCTCCCCCCAATCAGTCTCCAAAATTTCACCACTGAACTTTCGATACATGCATACATTTATATCATACATAGCCATATAAGGACGCCGATCAACTTTACTCCGCAAGTGTCCATATTTGTTCTGAAAAAGTTACACATGCAAAAGTTAGTGAAAGTTAGGTGGATATTCTCAGTTTCAGGAAGCTAAATTAAGGAAATAAGCCCACAAGTAGAAATGGATTTATTTGAAGCGTATTAGCACAAGCTTTCGGTCGATACTAAGGTCTTAATCAGGTGTATGTGAAGAAGGATGGGAAGAGGGTATATATATATATATATATATATATATATATTACCCTCTTCCCATCCTTCTTCACATACACCTGATTAAGACCTTAGTATCGACCGAAAGCTTGTGCTAATACGCTTCAAATAAATCCATTTCTACTTGTGGGCTTATTTCCTTAATTTAGCTTCCTGAAACTGAGAATATCCACCTAACTTTCACTAACTTTTGCATGTGTAACTTTTTCAGAACAAATATGGACACTTGCGGAGTAAAGTTGATCGGCGTCCTTATATGGCTATGTATGATATAAATGTATGCATGTATCGATAGTTCAGTGGTGAAATTTTGGAGACTGATTGGGGGGAGATTTAAAGCTGTATGATTGTGTGAAAATAATACGACTTTGACTAAGCCCAACCCACTCATTTTTACGTATTACATGCGAAATAATAAATATATTATTATTATTATTATTATTGTTATTATTACTTGCCATTTCACTATCCTTATGTATAAATAGGCTTCGGATTTTTGCATACTGACATACGCGAATATGCAAGTGCATATTTTAAGCATTTTTGTGCATATTTTAAGCATTTTTTTGCATATTTAAAGCATTTTTTCTAGTTTTTAATTTAAAATTAATATTTTGAGAAATAATCATGAAATTATTAGTTTCTGTTCTAATGTCATCATAATAATTTAATAAAACACGTGGCTCGAGGAAAGCATTGTATAAATAAAAACTAAATTAATCCGCTGGCATCGATGACTTAAAAATCTTGATATTGTGGGTATTCTTAAGTTAGAATATGTACCAAGAGTGCCTTGTGATGATGAAAGAGTTTTTTGTAATACAAAAATATCGTTGCCGATAAGAGACGAAAGTTTGTTTTCATACATTTATTGCATCACGTTGTCACAAAGTGCAACTGTTTGTTTGGATATGGTGCTCTTGTGCTATATATATTATATATATATACAGGGTGGGCCGTAAGTTTCCATACATAGGAAAAATAAACATTTTGTTATGGACAACCATTTTTATTTATATAATGTGCTCTACATGGTTGCCATTGTTTTGAAAATACATTTCAATACGTGTTCCCCACTGTTGATGAACACGCATTAGCACAGTTGACGTTATGCTTGTAATGGCGTTGGTGATACGTTCCTTTAGATGATTTATGTCTCGTATCTTTTCCTGATACACCATGGCCTTCAAGTGCCCCCAAAGATAGAAATCAAGGGGGGTGAGATCTGGGGATCTGGGAGGCCACTCCACAGGACCACGCCGACCAATCCAAGCATCCGGAAACTGCTGATCCAAATACCGACGCACGTGAAGACCATAATGAGGTGGAGCTCCATCTTGCTGGAAGTAAACTGGGAAGTTATCTTCCTCGTTTAGCAGGGATGGGAAAATCTCTTCTTGCAACATGTTAAGATACCTTTCGGCATTAAGATTTCCACTGACAAAAATTGGTCCAATAATTCTGTCACCCATATCCCGGCCCACATCATCACTTTACCGGCACCTTGCATCTTCGTCGGACTCAGCCAGTTAGGGTTAGCATTACTCCAATAACGTATGTTTTGCTGATTAACCTCTCCATTGACATAAAAATTTGCTTCATCAGTAAACAAGATCTTACGTCAAACGCATATTCTTAGGGTATCTGAAACATAAAAACAAACGTTTAATTTTTCCTATGTATGGAAACTTACGGCCCACCCTGATATATATATATATATATATATATATATATAGTTTTGATATAGTTTTGCTTGTACCTTGTGGTGAAGGACGTGCCGTGTCTCTGTATTAACAGCCAAATGAGAAGGGAAATTATACTCGACGGTTTATTCTGTTTACACCCGAAAGTGTTTACACACATGCAATATCATAATATATAAAGTGAAATTCATTAAAATTAAGAAAGTGCAATACAGTTTACATAATTTATCACCAGCTTTAACGTATATATTAAAAACGAAATACGGTTGGCATTCGAGAAAGTTTGAACAAGGCAGGAAAAAAGGGTTATAAAACGCAAAGGTCAGAAAACCCTAGACTATCGAAAGGAAAGAAATAGAAATAAAAATAAATAAATAAAGAAAGAATTTGTGTGGGTATTTCTTTTTACGCTTAATTAAGGAATAGCATGGCTAGGGTCCAAATTCTCACTTAATCTGCAATTTGTGTAATTGGAAACAACGGAAAAAGCTGCGATTCGATTGCGACTTTCTGTTCAACGACTGCAAGATTTTATCTGCATGAATTGGGATGATAGGGAAATAATTCTCGTCTCGAATGCGAAACACGTTGGGATCAAATTTCTATGTGGCGCATATACACAGACGGTAAATTCATTCGCAGTATTTAAAGAAATGGAGGTAGCAGACTCGAATGTTACAAAAAAGAATGAAATAATGGGGAAACAAGGGTCCGGAAATGTCCCAACGAAAAACCGGGTGGATGAGAGAGAAGACGAAATAACGGAAAACGGCAAAATAAGGAACATCAATTTAATAACGAATAGCAATATAAACAATATAATACGGAAGGAAGACATAGATGAAAGAAAAGAAATAAGTAAAAGTAGCGAAGTAGTCAAACTGTCCAGCGAGCGAAATGATAAAAAGATAATAACTAAAAACGTAGAAAAAACAGCCAAAGAAAAATAATGATAATACCAAAATTAAGAGCTTTGAAGAAAACAAGAAAACGAGAAGTAGAAGCGTAGTAAATATTGTATGTAAATACTACGCGAAAAGGAACTGCAGATATCAGGATGGGCAAGGCATATATGCACATCCCACATTATGCAACACGCATTACACAAGTGAATACTGCAAATTTGATAAGAAATGCAAGTTCCATCATCTTACGGTCTGCAACGCCTATGCAAGATATAGGAGTTGCAAATACGAAAAAAAATGTTACCACCACCCTCAAAGGAACGCAACGGGTGAACAGGAAAAACGAACATCAAAGAAGAGTGCCAATTTTTTAGACGCAGCCAACACAATTCAGCTGCTAAATACTATCAAGCAATTACAAAATCAGCTGACAAATATAGGAATCCGAGAGCCGGACAGAAGGCACGGACAAAGACACTTCCCGTGTTATCGGGACAACAAGCACCGACAAAGATAAACAGAGGTAAATTCTCGGAGGACCACAAGGCAACGAAACCGGCACCCCTCATGCAAGAAGCCGGAGCAGACTTTGCATGCCTCACGGAAACTCATCTAAAGGACTGCCAGGCGAACTGTGAAAATTGTGAGTCCTGTATTGACAAAAAAGAAATACAAATTGACAACTATAACATCCTCCGCGCCGACAGAACAGTGAGACGTAAAGGAGGATGTGCTCTTTACACACGCGAAAGGCATATGGCAGAAATGAATATAAGTACCTCAAACAGCTACGTAGAATGTGTAGCAGAAAAAGTTGAGAAATGAAAATGAAAATGAAAAGGTTTATTGGCAGACTATAGTCCATATGACAAATATTAGTAATACAATGACAGTTCATATACTAAGGATAGAAATATATACAACTGATTAGAAATAATACTGTAATGTCGAGGTTAAGTGGAGCTACAGACAGACGTTTTCGTACCAAGAAGTCCATAGCTTAGAGGATAAATGGCAGGACTCATGGATAGCTTGGATGATCGGGTTGGTTGATTTTTTAATTCTTTGCATTAGACTGTATTGAGCACGTCTTGTTACCTCCGGGAAGCTCGGGACATTGCGGGTAGCAAACATTTGCGAAGCTGAACATCTCGGGGGTAATTTATGTAAGAATCTAAAAGACCTGTTGTACAGCAAATTTAGAGTTCTGCCAGAACCTTTTTTATAATTCACCCAGAGTTGCTGACCGTATATATTACTGCAGAAAGTACGAAAGAGAGTGTCTTTAGCTTTACTCGTACAAAATCGAAAGTTCCTTATGGTCATATTCTCTTTAGCACACAGGCTTCGAGATTGTTTTCTTATATCCGAGTCATCACTCAAAGAGCTGGTAATAGTTTGACCCAAATACTTAAACTCTTGTACTTCCACAATTACCTCACCATTCATTTTAAACCTTATACCAGTTGGCTGATTACAGCTTTTAGGATGAAATTGCATAACCTTAGTTTTTGTAACATTAAAAAGAATATCATGTTTCTGCGAATACCCTTCGCAGACTTTTAGTAGCCGATCCGGACCTTTAACAGAGGACTTTCAACACCATATCATCGGCATAAACTAAGTTATTTATCCTTGTGTTATCTATACAACATCCCACTGTTGCCTCGTCAAGTGAAGCAATTAATCCGTCAATATACACATTAAACAGCATAGGGGAGAGAAGGAGCCTTGTCTCACCCCGCAAGATATTGTTTCTTTAAGTACATAGATACACAGGTCAGTTCAGTGGGACCTTTTAAAACCAAACTGATTAGATGTTCATAGGAAATCATTTAATGGGAGTAACAAGAGTTTTTCTAGTATTGTCGAGAAGCAGGAAGCGACAGCAATAGGCCTGTAATTATTGCTGGACAGAATGTCTCCGTACTTGTTTTGACCAGGGGCAAGATATATACCCTCATGAATTCTGCAGGGATATAGCTATAAGCAAGCATGGCTGATAGGAGCAATGATATATGCAGACATACTACTTCATTTTAAGTGCTCATTCGATAAGTCATTTACCCCTGACGCAGAGCCAGTCTTTAACGCTTTAATTAACCTCTTTACTTCTTATTAAGAATGTTAGCATAGTGGTTTTTCCACAGCTTTGCAATTTCATCCTCCCCCGACACCCCATCGATTGTCGGAGGGAGGACATTTTTGACACCCGTTTGATTCTTAACAAATTTCCAAAATTTTTTATTATCGTTATTTATGCGAGCTTCACAGGCTTTTGATGCTCGAATAGACTCTTCTTCTTGCTTACATCGCCTTATGGCCGCCTTATACTGATCGCTACTTCTACACATATTCATGTATACAGGTCCTAATCTGGGTCTACCATGAAAACACCACAAATCATAGGCGTCTTTTGATTCCCTCTTCAGGGGAGCAATAAAATCATTCCATCCAGGAATAATCTTAGTATGATAGTTGTAAGATTTAATCAGGGGGCTTCCTGCTTCTCTTAACAGGGATATTATCTTACTATAATACTTATCTATGAGTTTACAGTGAGAATCATTTGAGCAAGGATTATTACAGGCAAGATGCAACATTTCTAAATTATTAAAGAAGGAAATCATGCAGAATATGAACTCAAACAATTCGCTCCTTTAGATTATTACTAGTGAGACAATGATCAATCCACCTGGTGGTACCACTCATATCACTAACGTATGTAAAATTACCACTGGTTACCCCTAATACCTCTACATCACTTATACTTAAATTGGCCGACTCGCACATGTTACCCAATTCTACAAAGAATTCCGAGTTCACATGTGCGTTAAAGTCCCCCATTATTATACAGTGAGAATATTTTGGGTTACCTGATAATGACTTAATTTTGTACAGCAAATCAATGTATTCATCTAGATTACTGCCGTTGTTGTATGGTAAATAGCAGTTTACAATTAATATGTAATCATTGTTCACTTGTAATCCAATGCCTAACAATCTTACATTATCGCTTGTTAAAAATTGTATATGTTTTGACAAATTTTTCCTTATTAAGAAAGCAACAGAAATTAAATATAGTACTGATTGTAATGTACAGACCCCCAAACACGCCAACCTCAAAATTTTCAGATTCCATTACAGAGGTAAGAAACTGAGTAAAAGATCTACACTCTCCATTGAGTCTCCAACCCCAAATATTTTTCTCTGTGGTGATTTTAATTTCCCATTCATGAAATATAAAAGGACAGGAAAAAATATATGTATACACCAGGACAAGGGGGGCACACGAGAAGACCAGGAGCAGGTAAAAATGCTACTAGCTCTAGCTGATGAATTTATGTTAACGCAAGAAATAACAGAAAACAATAAAAAACAACTGCCTAGATTATTGAAAAGTTATTGAGAATGCGAAGCAAACAACTTCTTAGATCAAAATCAAAATGAGAGCAAGATAATTCTACTTTGTTTTGTTACTCATTCCCAATCGTCACGAAAGTGCATGAAACTGTAGAAGAGTGTTGGGAACGTGGGACTTGGTTTGCTTGTAGACTTTAATGAGAGGGAAGCAAACCAGTCCACGCTTCTATAAAATTTTATATTTTTCTGATAACCAGAAAATAAAACAGATCAACAAATTCACAAAAGAAAGCAACCATTAAAATTACGTCAATACAATATATGAGAAAGAGAAAACTTCATCAACTTGAGTAGTCTAAGCATCATCATCCTGTTTGCATATATGTTTTGTGCTTAGTATTTATCAATTATTACGAAAGAAATCTTTTATAACTTAAAGAGCCTAATCATTTTCATTAATCAATAAACTAACATAAACATCATCACTGATGGCCCAAAATAGAAGTTAACATCTTCCTTCCTTGAATAATCAATTTTAAAATTAGAAAGAGTCGTTTTGAGCAGAAAACTGAGATTTGTTTAGAAAAAACCTCTGAACAGTTAGCTAGAACAACGTGAAAAAAGTGTTAGCAGCTGACGAGGAAGCTTCTAACAGTGGCTATATCCTACAGCGCGGGACACATCAACGCGAAGAAGAGACGACGTCAAACCGAAACATCAACGCGCTGGTGGCCAAACTTCCTCAAATCTCCGTGCAGCGCGGTGTTTACGGTTGGCCAGACTGGCAGTCGACGGCCTGTTGCGTGGCACGGTCAGAGTGCCGATCGGCTCCCGGGGCCGGACCTATTCTCAGCGTGCTATTTTTTCATTTACGGGGAGCAATTGCGTGCTCCCCGGACTACTCTTACTCTCCGGCGACATTAAGACTAATCCAGGCCCCACTACAACTTACACATGTCACCATACACAAAGACAAGACACAATAGCACCATGAGACACATACAGAAGTATAATATTAACATATTACAGTACAACGTAGATGGCCTCACAAACAAAATCATGCAGCTTAGGGAATTCGTACACAAACAAAACATTCACATAGCACTTATACAAGAAACAAAACTAAAACGCACACACAAAACACCCACCATCCCTGACTTCACGGCGATCCGTCAAGATCGTACTGGGGGTAACAGGGGTGGACTCATCACTGACATACGTAAAAGCATTAGCTACACTGATGCCACCCAAAACATTGAAAACACAATCCAAGCAGATAACACGATAGAAATACAGGCAGTTAACATTAAAACACGCGCAAAACACAACACCACACTAATCAACATTTATATCCCACCAGATAGTTCACCTCAGGTGCCAGCCAATTACAATCCACAGCTACACAATCTGGTCTCTATTACTAATGTCATCTTAGGAGGAGACTTCAACGCTAAAGACAGTAGTTGGTACCTGCACAACCAAAGCAACACCAGAGGCGCTAACATAGCCACACAACTAAACAGCCTCTTCATTCTTAACAATACAGAAGAACATACACAATACAACACTCAAGACATTTAATCAGATCATCAATAATGCAACCAAATACATACCCAAGGGCAACATCAGGAAATACAACCCAAATTACACTAGAGAAATAGCCTACCTCATAAAGCAACGTAACAACCTCAACCATAACACAAAAACACCACACACAGAAGCCATAAAACTGCAGATACAAAGGCTCAACACAGAAATAAACAACAAACTCAAAGAAAAACAAACAGAAATATTTAGGGAATTCATAACAACACTAAACCACTTCACAGATACATCCAGGCTATACAAGACTATAAACAGCATTACCCACCCTAACAGCGGCATTCACACCTCACACGCGGCTATCTGTCGCAGCCAAAATAATATCCCAACATATACACAACAAGCTAACATTCTGGTTAATCACTACGCAAAGCTGAGTCACTTAAATAAAGACAACAACCAGAAACACGCAGACAGACAAACAACCAGACACAAGAAAACCTACAAACTCGACACGACCATTACACCCTTCAATACAGACCAGACCACCAAGATTATCAAAAACATTAAGAATTCGAAGGCTACGAGACCAGAAAACATATCTAACATACACCTTAAACACTTGGACACACAGGGAATACTAGCTCTCACAAATATCAGCATATATTCATATCAACACTGTATTATTCCTGACATATGGAAACAAGGTAAAATTATTACACTACTCAAACCAAACAAAAATCCAACAGAACCAGCTTCCTATAGACCCATTACTTGACTATGCACACCTTCCAAAGTAGCAGAAAGACTAATCTTACAAATCACCAACCCACACATACCACTATCGCCTATTCAACATGGATTCAGACCTCACCACTCAACCACGACATTACTTACTAACCTCACGCAGCACATCGTGGATGGCATCAACTCCAGACGACCACCTCAACGTACACTATTAGCAACAATAAACATTAGTAAAGCATTTGATGCTATCCTACGCTTCCCTCTCATAAACAAAATACTCAACACAAACATGCACAATAACACCAAAAGGTGGCTGAGCAACTATCTTTCAGGAAGATACTCACATGTCACATTTAATGGCAAGTCATCCAAAACAACCTTTTTCCGAACGGGATCCCTCAACGCTCTGTTCTCTCACCAACACTCTACAACTTATACATGCATGACATTCCAACACCCATAGATAACAAGCTTACCTTATCATCATATGCAGATGATATCACTCTAACATCCACCCACAACAACATCGACACCGTTACAAATAACCTACAAACATACAAAACAGTATACAAGACTGGCTCACACACAATAGACTCAAAGCAGCGCCCACAAAATCAACCATCACCTTGCTTACAAGCGACACAAAAGAACACCAGATAACTCCACAGCTTACATTAAACAACACCAACATTCCACACACTCACAGGACCAAAATACTTGGGGTCACACACAACACATTATCTTTTGCAAACCACATTCAGAACATTAAAAACAAATGTACGTCAAGACTTAACACGCTTAGGGTACTAACAGGCACAAACTTTGTACACCAGCAGGAAATATCACTTGTATACAGACAATATATTCGTTCAGTTATGGACTATGCTAGCCCATGCTGGGCACCCATTATCTCAAACACACACATAAACACCTTACAGACAATACAAAACAACGCATTTCGTATCATTACAGGATGCACTCAAACAACACCAATAGAACACCTGCACACAGAAACAAAAATACTGAAAGTTAGGGAACATTTAGACATGAGGGGAACACAATTTATGGCAGCAGCGACAACTAACCCACAACACCCTTGCCACTACATGTACAATCATGCACCAACATCTCGCACCATTAAGGTAACACGAGAGAGACATTATAACCAAATACTCCATTCCATACCACACCCCACAGACATCACACAGTACAGAAAACACATACATACACACTTAACCCACAAAGTACTGATATGACTCGGTCCGAATGCGGTCCTAGGTGCGAAGCCGCCACCCATTAACCCCTTCAATACGGTGACATACGTGCGTATGTCCGATTAGCGCGCTCCAATATACGACGACATACCCCCGTATGTCCAAAACTTAAATATTTATAACTAAAGCAGAAATGTCGTATAATTGAGCTTTCTTCTTTAAGTTTTGGACATACGCACGTATGTCGTCGTATAGTGGAGCGCGCTAATCGGACATACGCACGTATGTTGCCGTATTGAAGGGGTTATCAGGTCAGAGATCAGCCTCAGCAGATCGGATCGAGTTAACTTAGCGCGATTCCGATGTGGACATCACCCCAACTTACAGACATATAAACACAGACTAGACAACTCCACAGACTCCACCTGCCACCTGTGCAAAGACACACCACAAACAGTTGAACACATTATGACAGACTGTACCGCTCTAGCACAACATAGAACACAACACAACATCACTAGTGCGCTGAACCTCTGGTCTACTCCGGAGAGGGCGATCGGTTACCTGCGTGCCGCCGCCGGCTTGCTCGATCAGGATGACCGATCGGCTAACCAACAACAACAACAACTGCCTAGATTTGGTATTCACAAATAACAGCAACCTAATTGATAATGTAGAAATATCCCCAACTATGATATCGGACCACAACATCATTGAAATAACAGCTAATATAAAGGCAACAGGAAAGGAAAGAACACGCAGAACAGAAAGAAGGAAATTCGAAATTTTTAATTTTCACTCCAAAGCTATAAACTGGGAAGATGATACATCGAGCATGGAAGTAATAGATTGGAAAACCATTTTCGAGGCCAAGACAACGGAGGAGATGCTAATGACTAGAGGAGAAGACGTTAGAAATTGTGGAAAAACATGTCCCAAAAATACAACAAAGAGGAAAGAGAAGCAGGTTCGAGAGACGAAAGAGGTCATTGTTCCCAAAGAGAAAAAGATTGACTGCAAAATTAAGTAACTGTAAAGATAACAACATCATAAAAATATTAAATGATAAACTGCAAAGTATCGATGACGTCATACAGGAACTAATTGAGAAGCATACAGAAAAAGAAAAAGACAGACAACGCTATAGAAGTGTTAAAGGTTACCTCAAAGTACTTCTATAATTTCGCAAAAAGAAAGTCTAAAAACCATGCGATTATCGGACCTTTAAAAAACGAGAACAGTGCTTTATCTGATGATCTAACAGAAGTATCTGAAATATTAAGAGTTCAGTACGAATCATCTTTCAGTATCCCAAAAACTGACAAATTGATATGTGATAGAAACACGTTCTTTGAAGAAGAACTACAAGGGGAAAGTATAACGGACTTCGACTTTACGACAGATGATATTACACAAGCCATAGGGAAACTAAAAACACACTCAGCTGCAGGACCGGATAAATGGAATGCCACACTGATCAAAAACTGCAAGAATGCAATCGCTGAGCCCCTATATTGGATATGGAGACGATCACTAGACACTAGACACGGCAAAAATACCGGGCATCCTGAAGAGCGCGAACAGTCTCAATATATAAAGGAGGAAATCAATCCGAGGCCAAAAACTACAGGCCAGTGTCGCCTACTTCTCATCTCACTATTTGAAAGAATAGTTAGACAGAAAATCTATGACTTTTTTGGAAACTCAGAAAAAATTAAATGATAATCAACATGGGTTTCGGTCAGGCAGATCAATACTATCACAACTAATGGAACACTACAACAACATTAT
The DNA here is from genome assembly GCA_023014485.1 of Bathynomus jamesi. NCBI lineage: Eukaryota > Metazoa > Arthropoda > Malacostraca > Isopoda > Cirolanidae > Bathynomus > Bathynomus jamesi. The sequence goes on from JAJOZX010000230.1 coordinate 541,836, forward strand.
TGATGTACTCGAAAGTAATGTGGTGTAGTGGTTAGCGTCGCTGACTACGAATTCCATCGGTCCCAGTATCGAGACCCGGTGACGGCAGGCGACGCGCGGCAAAACCCAGCTCTTCATCCTTCCACACAATAAAAAATTGGTTGGTAGATAAATGGGTACCCTTGGTAGCCTAATGGTTAAGACGCTGTGCTGCTGGTGGGGTGTGGTTTGGATTCCTCGTTAAACTGTAGGTCTAATGTGCAGTGACAAGCTTCACCTTCGTCAGAATGAACAATTCGGGCTGAAGCTAAACCAAGATTAACTAAGAATATATATATATATATATATATATATATATATATATATATATATATTTATTTTGTTTAGAAGAGGGCTTTTCCTCACATTTTTTGTATGTAACTGCAGTTTTCGTTTTATTTTTCCAGTAAATTTCTTTTCAAAATAAACCTTCTTTCATCCTCAAATGAATAATGGTTATGCATACATTGCATCTTTCAATTATAAAATGTCTTAAAAATCATAACATTTAACTCGAAAGGTAATTAATTGATTATTTAAAAGAGCATAATTAAGTGCATACGTTGAGCATTTTGGTTGCATATTTGCATGCATATTTAGCAATTTTTAAATGCATACAAATCCGAAGCCGAGTAATAAATAGACTGAATCCCATTAATTTTGCCCAAAAAGCTTCCATGCTTCCAATGGCATATTCAGATTAGAATACAGTGAATATACAATTGCCATATCACATATCAGAAATGTACAGAAAAATATTTAAAAATGTTATAAAACTCTGTCATTTATGTTCTTTTTCTGAATAAAGTTTTTCTATTATTAATAATATAAATATATATATATATATATATATATATATATATATATATATATACATTTTAACTGCAAACACGCAGTATAATTAACGTAAAGAACGACGCTTGTATAGGAGAATATTCCGCGCAAGATGAGGAGAGAGAACGAAACAAATTAAAAAATGAGGTAACCACCAGGGAATCGAACCCGGGATCTTCCGATTGCCAGTCAGATATGATAACCATTACACCACGGGCCTCACTCGAACAAATGCCGTAATTCTCCTACATCCGTGCAGAAACCAATGCCCCAAGGGGCACCTCCCGCATGCCATAACATTATATACATTTTAACTGCAAACACGCAGTATAATTAACGTAAAAAATGACGCTTGTATAGGAGAATATTCCGCGCAAGATGAGGAGAGAGAACGAAACAAATTAAAAAATGAGGTAACCACCAGGGAATCGAACCGGGGATCTTCCGATTGCCGGTCAGATATGATAACCATTACACCACGGGCCTCACAAGCGTCGTTCTTTACGTTAATTATACTGCGTGTTTGCAGTTAAAATGTATATAATGTTACGGCATGCGGGAGGTGCCCCTTTGGGGCATTGGTTTCTGCGCGCATGTAGAGGAATTACGACATTTGATTGAGTGAGGCCCGTGGTGTAATGGTTATCATATCTGACCGGCAATCGGAAGATCCTGTGTTCGATTCCCTGGTGGTTACCTCATTTTTTCACTTGTTTCGTTCTCTCTCCTCATCTTGCGCGGAATATTCTCCTATACAAGCGTCGTTCTTTACGTTAATATATATATATATATATATATATATATATATGAAATGTTTATAAAAATGTTTATGAAAATGTTTTATATATGAACTAAGCGTTATAACTGCGTATGTAACATGTAAACATTAATCTGCTGTTCAGCGGTTTTCAGTAGTTAATAAATGTACATATTTTATCTATATAAAACAATTCCAGGCATTTAGAAGTCTGCACCTAGTGTATATATATATATATATATATATATATATATATATATATATATATATGGGAATGAACTCAGAATGGTCCCCTGAGTTTTTTTATGATACACACAGACAGTGCATGGAACAAGGAACTCTTCTGGGAAAATTAAATCCACTATAGTCCGAATAAGTAATGGTAAATGACAAATACCATAGCATCATGAAAAAGAAAAACTATGGTATTTGTCATTTACCATTACTTATTCGGACTATAGTGGATTTAATTTTCCCAGAAGAGTTCCTTGTTCCATGCACTGTCTGTGTGTATCATATATTATATATATATATATATATATATATATATATATATATATATATATATATATATATATATTAGGGCGGTTCAAATAAATGAAAATTAAAAATTCAAGCAAGCATGTACTTTTTTTTTTAGACTTAAGAACATAAAACTCTGAGACGAATTTGAGTGGAATCCGAGAGTATTTACTCGGTGCTCAAGCATTAGAATATGTACAGTGGATGAATTGGATAAATAACATTTAGATAACCAATGAATTCGCACAATATAACGTTCAGTGATGGCACAAATGCATTGATATCACCTTAATATCATACATGAAATCTAGTCGCCTGAACATTTACCGGTGGCCAATGTCGACTTATTCTGGTCAGGAAATTAGTGCCGGTGCATTTCCACTACGTGTAAGAGGAACTGCTTTAGAGTCTCGGCTTTGGTAATGGTTGCCTTGAAATTCTTTATCATGGACACGCCCCTTTCAGCACTGTCGTTGATAACATTGAATCTTTACATGTCTATCGTCTATCGTCGAATCGTCTATCGTCTTGGTGATTTTACCACTCATCAGATGTCCTAAGAACCCTCGGCTGATCTTGAAAGTATCAAATAACTTGAATGACGCTGAATCGAAAAAGTCTGAGAGATCCATCCTCTCTACTGAAATGTTTCCTTTGTATTTTCTCCGATCTTTCTTTAGTGTTCCTCTCTATAATAAATTTGCTGCCTCAACCATTTTCATCTTTGTTTTCCCACAAGGTTTCAAACGAAACAAAGCCAAACCAGAAGGAGACTGTAGACACCAATCGACCAGGGAAGTACCGGCATCTTTACATGACCGTAAATTTCCCTCAATCGGCGCACTCGGAAACTTTAAATACCAGAAGCCTCATACGACAAATCAGCAATCTAGGAGTAATCGAACATGAGCTTCAGCACCCACTAAAAGTTTTGCTATCAAGTAGAAATTTGCCATGAAGGTTTTTGTAAACAAGTTGAATTGAAAAATCCACATGCTCAGTGACTTATCTACACTAAAATTTTTCACCCCTATTACATGAACCGCCCTAATATGCAGTAGATATATATATATATATATATAACTTTTTAATTTATTTTTTTTTAGTTTTTTTTTGACAGGAGTTATAAACGCTATCGGAATATAACAATGAGCAAGCATGGCTGAGAAAAACAATGCTGTTTGAATATTCATCACGTCATTAGCCTGCTTTAAATGCTTATTTTATATGTCATCTATATCTGGAGAAAAATCTGTCTTTAACTCCTTAATCACACTTAATTTCAGGAACTAAAGTCGAAGTATAATCACTGGACCTTCTCATGTTCCTTCTTCGAATAAGCGAGGTACCAACTTTTTTAAAATCCATATATCTAAAAATTAAATTAATTGAAACTAATTTAACCAAACCAAAGTTCAGTTGTATTGAACGGAGAATGGCGTGATAAGTATTTTTGACACAGTTGAGAGCTTAAAGGAGGGTTTCTCTTAAGTTATTAAATAGTGAGGTACTAGCTAATTCTTCCGACTATAAAAATATTTCGAGATTTTTATAAAAATATGTTAATGTTCCACGGTATCAAAAAGTGCTACCTCACAATAAAGTTACCTCACTACTTCTATGATTTATCATACACTCGACCTCACTTATGCCCAGTTACCAAAGCGCGCGCGTGCGCGCACACACACACACACACACACACACACACACACACACAATATATATATATATATATATATATATATGCTACAGAACTACAGACTAACAGAGACCCTATAATCTACTCAAGGTTAGCCCCAGTAAATGAAATTTGGTAAGAGGTAAAGATGAAAACGAAAAGTAGAGCGGAAATGAAAGTAACTGTCTTGTCTTATCGTGATTATACTTATTAAACTGTAAAACATTCCTACCGAAATAGAGATGTTAGTAAAAGTATAGGATTGGGTGAGATTCCTGTTATCCGCCAGCCACTTCTGGCAGAAAACCGTCTTGAACGAAGATGTACAGGACATCTGGAAAAAGTATAATGAAAGGAAAATTTGTATTTAACATCCACATCATGCGTACACTTATTTTGCGTGTACCCAGTCGAAAAGAATAATTTGGGTAAGGATAGCATGGCATTCTAAGCTTACGAAAATTTATCTATATGATGCACTTTTTTTTATTAGTTTATTAACAGGAAAATAGTCATCACGGCGTTGGCATATTTCATCGTGGTCAGCCTTTCTTTTCTTATCGTCTTGATCGTCGTAATCGTCTACATCTGATATCAGTGCCAGTGTTTAAATTGGGCTCATGCACCATACACATATTAAAATATTAATCTCAGCGATTTTTAAGTATATTCACAGCCGCACTCAAAACGACTGTCGCTTGTAAACTATTCCATTTTTTGATGATCTTTTGATGATCTTCTGATGATCATTTTTGATGATCTTATTATAAGTGAAAACGTTCATCGCAATATTTGGTTTAAATCTTTTATCGCGTAATTTGAATCCGTTATTTCTGGTGAAGTCTACGAAGTTTAGTCAAAAAAATTTTCAGGATTTACATTGTCAAAGCCATTTAGAATTTTAAAAACGTGAATTAGTTCGCTTTTCAAGTGCCGCATTTCAAGAAAATATGGATCTATTTCCCGTAATTTATCTTCGTAGATAGATATATCTTCCTTTAACGAATAGAATTAATTTTGTGGCTCTACGCCAGTGTCTCTCAGCCCCGGATTTGCCACATGACCCTCGTGTCAGGGTCTTACTCTTAGGTCGGCGTGACCCTTTATCATCCTTACAGGGATAAACAAACTCGCGAAGCTGGTTTGTTTGTTTTTTGTTTTTTGCGCACAAATCACTACTACAGGGGTAAATTCCGACTCCCCGGGGGATCGCGACCAACCGTTTGAGAAACACTGCTCTACGCTATACGCTCTTGACCCTTTCTATATTTCCACGCATACACGGAGACCAAAACTGAAGTGCGTACCTAAAATAAGGTTTTACGAGTGTTTTTTATATCGGTGCAATTACTTTTTTTATTTGTAGTCGAAGTTACGTGAAATGGAACCTAATACTTTATTTGTCTTAGCGCTACACACTTACTTTTTAACTTTTAAATATTTTGTGACGAATATCCCTTAATCTTTTTCTTCGGATACAACTCTTAGCTCTCTCTCAGACATCTTGTATTTTAACCCTAAATTTCGTGCTTCGAAGTGTATAACTGAACATTTATCTAAACTAAATTTCCTTCACATGATATTCTGTCGATAAGTTTTTGAGGGTTAAATCAAATTAGATAATAATAATAATAATAATAATAATGTTAGATTAGTTGGTTAAGTTGGTCAATTTAAATTTCCGTCGGCGAAATGCGAATAGTTCCTTCTTTCGCCCTATACAGTTTCGTTGTATTTCATATTTTCAAATATTTTCAAAGATCCTAAAATAGGTCTTATATCACGGAAAATGCTTCAACTTTCTGAAAGCGAAATTTCAGCGGAAGAATTATGAGAAGTGTTACCAAACACTATGGCTTTACCAAGCATTATGGCTTTTAAACATTTTAGATAATCAAAAGCTTTCTGGCAAAAGTTAAACCATAATCATACTGAAAAATTAGCCCTAAATTTATCGTTAAGTTTTTTGCTGCACTTTCAAAATGAGGAGATTCCCGAGGATTTTGTGATATTCCAAAGTTAGATCTTGTTTAGCTACCAGATAATTATCGTTCAGAGTCAAAGAATGAAAGAATGTAAGGAAACCTACAGTGAGTTCGAACCCCTAAGCTATTCGGTTTTTGAGGTATAGGCAAAACAACCTCTTCAGCCAGTCGTGTATTTCTAAGGGGAAATTGCCACTCCATTCCCCAATAGTGATGAACCAGCAATTCGACCACGCCCTGAAATGTATTATAAAAAGTTATGATACAATAAAATGTAATGTGAATAAAATATAAAAATAACGGCAAATGCACGATTCCTTTGTTTTCCATGGCCTCATTTTTATTACGAGTATATTTACCCCTAATTCATTTTACCACACTGCGACTTTTTTCACGAATAAATTTAGCGGTAATTCATTTACGACGAACAGACCCCGAGTGTGCGTAGGGATAAATCATTTTTGGATTGGAAGTGAATAAAAAAAATTCAAAATAGTAGTGTATCAAAAGTTTTAGTGGTATATTCAGAGACAAATCTGTCAAGTGTTCCATTAAACTTAAATATAAATGTCGACTGTTTTTACATTTCACGCATTATGGCGATGTTTAACGAAGTAGCGGGATATTAGTAAACATAAAATTTCTGTAGTGAGAGTGTTATTGACTCGTTAACATTTCATATAATAATTCAACGAATTTTTTTAAAATTTAGGAAGGGTCATCATACTTTTTATAGTAGTATTATTAATTAAAATAGCCCTTCCGAATTTATTTATATTTATTTATATTTATTTATACTCTAACTGGCCCACACTCTAACTGTACTCTAACTGTACTTTAGATATGAGAGTTAAAAAAGGACTAAACATACTCTGTAAAATAATAACGTACTCCAAGGGTATATATACAGTAGGTTAATAGTATGTAGAAAGTAGTTGAAACGGTTATCTTTTTGACGAGCGATGTCCTCTGAAACTAAGTGTAAAATACAAAAAATGCACACTTCTAGTAATTAATGGAAACTTCTCAGCGTACTCTCATTGTTTCTTCGGTCTACTGAACGTACTCTTTACACACTTTATATCCACAGTACGTTTAGTCCTTTCTTTACTCTCGGTTCTAAAGTACACGTAACGGATAGTTTTTAAAGTGATAGGTACAGAGCTATGAAAAGAAATGTATACGAAGGAGTAACTACATAACCATGTATTTACATCCAAAATCAAAATTACAATATTTTTTGTACAGGATATTTAAAATTTAAAAAATAAAATAAAATCTCCCAGTTTGAAAATATTTTATTTAAAATATATAGGAGTACATACAGACACGTAATACATAACCCAATACTATCATACATATAGAACAGATGAAAGCAAAAAGAGTAGCACTAACGAAGCGACAATAGGACATTTTTATCCATGAAAAAATTTCTCTGACAGCCAAATCATCGACGCGTCAGACTTCTGCATGTCACTGCTTCCATTCTCATCGACAGGAATATTTTGCTTTTCAGTTTTTAGAACGATCGACAAGCAAGTTGATGAACTGAGTACTTTTTCACACTTATCTAATAAATTTATTTATAGATTTTTTATATACCATTCCTATTTCTGGAAATTTAGTATATATATATATATATATATATATATATATATATATATATATATATATATATATATATATATATATATATATATATATATATATATATATATATAATTTTATATATATATATATATATATATATAATTTTATATATATATATATATATATATATATATATATAATTTTTTATATATATATATATATATATATATATATATATATATATATATATAGTACCAAGCCACCAGCTTGACTTTCGTGTGAAGAGAGACCAACGCCCAGAACTGCAACGAGGTTAACGAGGTGTGTATATATACTGGTGTATTGGGTAGCGTCGCTGACTACGAATCCATTGGCCCTGGGATCGAGATCCGGTGAGGGCAGGTGGTACGCAGCAAAACCCAGCTGTTCATCCTTCCACACAATAAAAAAATGGTTGGTAGATAAATGGATACCCTAGGTAGCCTAGTGGTTAAGTCGCTGGGATGCTGGTGGGGCGTCGTTAGGATTCCACGTTAAACTGTAGGTCTAAGGTGGAATGACAAGCTTGACCTTCGTCAGAATGAACAATTGGGGGGAAGCAAAACCAAGGGTAACCAAGTTACATTAGTTTAAATTATGTTCAAACGAACGAAAAAAAATATATCTTGTCACCGTTGGACCTTCAGTCATACAGGATGGAATGTAATGATTTCTCTGTTATTTGGAGAATAATGATTAATTGCTTTGCATTTTACGATATTTTATGACAGAAACAAAATTGCCTTAAATAATCTTTTTCCATTGCCCCAGAGTGTATATTTGAGTAGTTACTTTTGAAAGGATTGGAAAAGGTTAATTTTCCTGATTGTATAGGGAAATGGAAATAGAAATGGATAACTTTATTATCAGAAGCAAACACTTCCTTAGTACAGTTGCTATCATTAAATATGTGTCTGACAGATATCTACAACGTCGTATTTGTTAAATTCACATAGTACAAAAAATACAACCGCTGAAAGAATTTAATTTCAAGCTTCTGATTGGAATATCTCGAGAGCAAAGTTGTAAGTTCTTGGATTATGGAGTTTTCTTGTTTACAGACAACGAGGCATATATGATAGTTACTCTTTTTTCTTTTGTTTTTTTAACCAGTTCTGAAGATTTTTGCCAACGCGTTTTGCATAAGAAAAGTTTGAAATTAACCCAATTATTATTCTCGGCATTCGCCTCATGCAGAAATTACTTTTGTCGCTGTACACTCTAATTATTGTTACGCATAACTCCTGCATAAAAATTCTGAAAATTTTTTCAGTAATTCTGACGTAACTTACGTGTAACTTTACTAAATATAGGTTGCTAGTTATGGGACTTTATATATTATATTTATGTGTAAGAACCCATAGTTTTCATCGTTGCGCAATTAAGAGGATGAAAATCAAACAAAAAGGTTTCGGAACAAAATAACGGAAAAGAGTATTACTTTCGTTAAAGATGAAAAAATTACGTTAATGTCAGTGTTAAATAAAAGTTACGTTAAAATGTGTAACTGAGGTGCAACTTATATGTAAAAGTTTTAGGGGTGAATGGATGTATGTAATAAAAAGTTGTATGCCCAAATTATGAACAAATAATCGACACTTTTAACTTAACCTAACTTTAACCTAACTTAGCATTACCTAACCGGTTATAAACTTTGCCGATTCATATGAGTTAGCATTTCATATTAACCCTCTATGGACTACTGCTACGAAATGTTAAAGTTTTAAATAAACCTATTCATAAAATCATTACACAAAAAGTTCCATCCATAAAGGGTTAAATTTTAAAAGGAAGTTAAGTGACAGTGGCTCTAGGTAGTAGTATTTGGGTGGGTAACCGTTTTTTGCGTTCAGATGATATAGGATTAAGTTGTAGGTTCCTTCCGTCATATGACCTGATCTTCTTAGTGGAAGAAAAGTCATGCAATTAAAAGTAATTTAAATTTTGAGCTAACTGCAGTTTCACCAAATGTAATTTACAAAACAAATGGTTTTATTTTTTAATGAAAATAACTTATGATTAATAATTACATATAACTGCAGTTCAATAAATGATACATTATACACCTGCTGCTATACAACACACTTTAGAAATTATTTTGACAATTAGTGAACCAGGTAAACAAACCTTCTATAAATCATTTTAAGTATATAAAAAGAAATACTTAAGGCTGTCACCTTTAACTTTTTTTGGAGCCCTTTTTGTATAAGGAAAAAACAAGGTCAGTCGGAAATCAAATTATCTTTTTCTGGTTTCTGTTATTAACTGTTTTTATTTCTGGTTTATATTTTTAGGGTTGAGAATGAAAGAAAAGGAAATATTTTTGTATCACAAAGAAAGTACGCGGAAATATATTTAAAGAGGTGCTTGAAGTAATGCTGTCGTAGGGACAGGGAGATACAAATGAAAACAAGAGAAACACACACACACACACACACCTATATATATATATATATATATATATATGTATTCAATATATTCTCAACAAAAAATTCTCAAATGGAGTCATGGATATTAAAACGAAATTTTAATTATGTTTTTTATCGAAGCCTTTTAATATTCCATTGAAAGGAAAGACATATTCATCGTTTGAGTCAATAAATCTTGTAGTACATACACATTTCCTGTTTATATTGTTCAAATATAGGCTAAATATTGCTTGGGGATCAGAGAAATTCCAACTCATTCATAAAAATGAAGCAATTCTAATCTATATTAGCAACATCAAACGGTCTGTAACGATTCAAATATATATATATATATATATATATATATATATATATATATATATATAGAGAGGAGAGAGAGAGAGAGAAAGAGAGAGAGAGAGAGACCAGGGGATGGTTATAGTTATTAATATACAAATATAAACGATACCTTTCTATACACTACACCCGGGTATGTTTTGAAGATGTTGAATTTTATATTTGGCATCAATTCATTTAGTCTCAAAAACCCTTTTGGAAAGTTTACAGGTATTAAATGTGTCACATGGAGATAAACCGTAGAATGAAATGCCTCTCTTTGCTTCCTCTACTGTGAAATAATAAGAATCAGTGTTAAGATAGTTTGAATTTTAGAGTTTATGTGAAAATTGAGGTGTATGTCATTAGACGAAAGCGCTTCAGCACTATTTCGTGTTGTAATTTTCCTTTGTGGTTATTTTACTCATAGATATTATTCACGTGTTACTTTCGTGAAATAATTTTCATATATATATATATATACTGTACAGTGTAGGATATAAGCTAGGATACATATATATATATATATATATATATATATATATATATACACGGAAGAGGATAGATGTCATATATGCAATCCCAAAACTACATACAGATCCTACAAAATTTCGATTCATAGTTAGTTCAAAACAGTCCACTATAAAACCGCTCTCACAAAACGTAACATTAGGATTAGAATCAATTTAAAAATGTTTCATAAAATACTGTCAACAAATAGAGAAAAGAACTGGGATTAACTGTTACAAGTTTGTCAGCAATTCTACCCAATATCTAGATAGAATAAAAAACAAAGAAACAGACTGCATTTATGCTTTTGATTTTCAACTCTATACACAAATCTACCACTTGAAAAAGTATTCATTATATTAAAAAAACCTTATTAAAAAAGCTAGTAAAAGTTGGCAATATAAATACAAAGTCATCAATAGGACAGGGAATGTGCATCAAACTTACGACTCTAACGAAGTATTTTCTCTATGTAATAGTGACAATGAAAACCTGATTGTGGATATAAAAGACAAAAGTAATGTATATTCTGTCCATGCAATATATAGACCACCTAATACCAATATCAATAGCTTTTTAATTCACTTAGATAACATGTTATGCAACTTTCATAAATCGAATGCCATAGTTGCGGGTGACTTCAACATCAATTTGCAATCTGAAGCAATCTCATAAATTTTTAAACTTAATGAATTCTTTCTATCTTAGTCATTCTATTACCAAACCCACTCGAGTCTGCAGCTATGGCAATCGAATAACAGAATCTACGATTGATAATATATTTGTAAATAGCAATGTCCTCGTAAATTCTGGAATTATAACCACAAACATCAGTGATCATTTTCCTACTTACGCTATATTCAATAACATTGTTCAGGTTGCGGACGAAACAACTATTGATTACAGGATATTCTCAGAGGTTAACAAAAAAATTTATTGGAGCTGTAGAAAATACTCGACTTGACTGTGACGAACCTTTAAATGACACAGATCATATATTTCAGTTCTTCTATGACACCTTATTCCATATTTTTAATATTTGCTTTCCTTTAAGGAGAAAAACAGTTTCGCCCAAAAGTGTCGCAAATCCATGGATCACTCCAGGAATTATCACTTCAATAAAGAGCAGAGATAAACAATTATTGAAATTGCAATTACAGAGCAAAATTCCTAAAATACAATATACTTAATACAGAAACAAATGAACTAAAATAATCAAAATTGCAAAATATAACTATTATAACAATCAATTTTCCAAACATAAAGGAGACATGAAAAACACTTGGACAACCATAAACAATCTCCTCGGAAAACAAATTAAGAAAAATTCAATAGAGAAATTAAATGTTGATAGTAAAGAAATTACTGATGATACTGCTATTGCAAACTCTTTAAATGCACATTTTACTTCAACAGCGGATAAGCTTCGCTCACAATTAATAAATAATGATCACTCACCTCTAGAATATATGCCACCCAGCCCACTAAATTAATTTTCTTTTGTTCCTGCTACCTCTACTGAGGTCCAGAATATTATTGGTAAATTAAAAATACAAAAAATAACATTCATAACATTCCTGTACTTATATTGAAACTTATTAAAGATAAGATATCTGTAACTTGGTTAAAATTATCAATCAAAGTATTTCCAAAGGAATATTCCCATCAATGCTAAAAACTGGTTGTATAACACCCCTTTTTAAAGGGGATGATCCTACACTAGCAACAAATTACAGGCCGGTGTGTTCATTATCTGTGTTCAGCAAAGTTTTTGAAACAATTGTAAAAAGTAGAATGCAGCGATATTTAGAATCCTACAATTTATTATCTCGAAATCAATATGGCTTCTGTAATAATAAAACAACGGAAATGGATATTTTATATCTTATGGAAAATGTAAATATAGCTAAGGAGAAAAAAGACATAATGACATCAATATTTAATGATTTGAGTAAGGCGTTTGATGTAATAGACCATAATATTCTACTTAATAAATTATATTGTTACGACTTTAGAGGAGCAATCAGTGATTGGTTTAAAAGTTATTTGTCCAATAGATATCATTTTGTATCAGTAAATAAGGTTTGCTCAACTAAAGCGCTTGTCAAACATATTAGTTCTGGGTCCACTGTTATTTTTATTATATATAAATGACCTTCCACGTTCATCTGATATACTGAACTTCATAATGTTTGCAGATGATACAACTGTCTCTTTTTCTTGCAAAGATGTTAATACAGCTAAGAATATATTTCATTCAGAGTTCATCAGTGTAATGAAATGGTTGACCACCAATAAACTCTTACTAAATACTAGTAAAACAAATTTCATGGTTTTTACTAATAAAAGAAATGTATATCTTGATGAACTTAATGTTAATGAAATCGCCATAAAGGAGTGTACTGTAACAAAATTTCTTGGTGTAATGCTAGATAAGAATTTGCAATAGAGTGATCATGTAAATTATATCGCGAAAAAGATTTCAAGGAGCGTTGTTATAATGTTTAAACTTAGAAATGTATTTCCTAAACAAGTTTTATTGACTCTTTATCATACTCTTGCTCTTCTTTATATAACACTAGCTAAAGTGGGCCCTACGGGCCCATTTAGCTACGCCCGTGGTGCTGGGGCCCCATTACCCCCACCCCCCCCATTACCCAAACCCCCTCCCCATTACCCACCCCTCTCCCATTACCCCCACCCCTCCCCATTACCCACCCCTCCCCCATTACCCCAACCCCCCTTTTTGAAAGCCGTAAAAATATTTAGTCTGTAATGGTTGCAGCACCAGTATGAAAGTGCATAAAAAGAACTCATTTGGTAAATTTTTGAACTTAGCCGCAGATTAAATTTCGGCTCAAAGCTGAACGCAAAAGCAAATATTTTTTACACTTTTTAAAATTATAATTAAAAGTAGAATTCATTACGCCTTTTTCTAATGCATTAAAATACAAATATCGCCCATATATATCAAGAATCTTCTTCTCTTTTCGAGCGTGACAGACTGACAGACATTCTTGGGTGTTTATAGTATTAATACTGCACCCTTGTTTGGGGAAACTCCGCTAACAACGCATTAAATGGTAGCTTTGTCATCCAAAAACGAGCAATAAGGTTATTATCTGATACTGATTTCCTTGATCACTCTAGTCTAGTGCATTATTTAACCCTTTACTGCCCAAACGGATGAATTTGTAACCTGTCAAATACATTCATTCATAACTTAACCCTACAAAAAATTCGGGCGGTAAAGGGTTAAAGAGCTAAACCTACTAAAGCTCAACGATATAACCAAACTGGCACATTTTATTTTTATTTACAAGTATAAGAACAAAATCATTAATTTGCAATGGGTAAATAGATATTTTGTAACTCATCACGAAATCCACTCGTATCAGACCAGGAATAGATCAAAGCTTGTTATACCTCAATTTAGGTTGTCTTCATCTCAAAAACTACCCATTTTCATTGGATTGAAACTATGGAATGACTTGCATGCCGATATAAAAAAATATTGTGAATGTAAATTTGTTTAAAACCAAGTTGAAATCCCGATTAATAATGGCATACTAACAAAAAGCTAGGATTAATGTCCACTAATATTGGTTAATATTGTCCATTAATATTGTATAATATTGTAATGCATGTTTTAACTAGCTATTAATAATACTTATTTACTTATTTATTTACTTATTATTAATTAATAACAACTAGCTGCTTATTTTTAATAAGAGCCCAGTAAAGCCTAAAGCTTAAGGGCGAAATTAAATAAAATAAAATAAATAGTCGAGCTTCACAATTATTCATGTCATTGTAAATTGAAAAAATGTATTTATGTTATTATTATTAATAAAGGTTATTCTATTCTATTCTATTCTATAAGCGAGCAAAAAAACGATGATTTTCTCCTACTGATCAATCATGATTGATCTATTATGTATCAATTAAGTATCAAAGATGAATTTACTTTGAAATTTACTTTGAATTTACTTTAATTCGTTATAATTTTGTACTCTTGGAAATTTAGTTGTTTAATACATAGTATGAATATATCTGAATTATATTTTGTGTAAAACCCTGACGTGATACATAAAAATGGTTGTGAAATTTGAAATCATAATGGCAAAATTGTATAAGATCACGTAATAGAAATAAAACATTTCAAAAAACATGGAAAAAGGCATACTGGAGTGATATTCATAAATGCAAATATTGTAACACGTATAGTATAAACGAATTACAAATGAAAAACCAGTTACATGCAGTGTTTATAACAAAACTGAAAATTACCAATTTAATGAAATAACATTCCCTGTTAAGGATAGTTTAATTACAAATAATTTAACGTAACAAGAGTTTTACTCATAAGTAGTCAGATGTGCAAAGATATGCTGCAAATATGATGATTTTTATCAGAGTAAAATAAATAATGAATATTCGATGCGGTAAACGATTTGATAAAATAAACTCATTCACAATTTAAAAAAGCTAATGACAAATGACAAATATATTAAACAAATTCAGGTACATAAAAACTAGTGAATTAATTAATAATTTAAATATATAAGTCATGCATGCATCGTACGAATGCATATGTTACATACATGGGTGTATATAGGTGTATATATGTATGTTAGGGTGGATCGATTTTACATTTTTTTCTATTTTTATATTCTAGTAGAGACAAAAACTTGCGCATGCATGAGAAAATAGCCTCTGCAAAATCTTAGCTTAATAGGTAATCATCTTCTGCCCCCGGCAGAGCGATGAAAATCATATTTTAGTAGTCAAAAACGTATTTTTAAACCCTAGCCTAGAGTCATAAAATTTTGCGTGTGTGTTATTTCATGCCTAAGCAACGATATAAATGCTATGGGAAATATATAAATGCATTATTTAAGACAAAGAGCCGATCTGAAAATATGTATATTATACATATTTTCAGATCGGCTCTTTGTCTTAAATAATGCATTTATATATTTCCCATAGCATTTATATCGTTGCTTAGGCATGAAATAACACACACGCAAAATTTTATGACTCTAGGCTAGGGTTTAAAAATACGTTTTTGACTACTAAAATATGATTTTCATCGCTCTGCCGGGGGCAGAAGATGATTACCTATTAAGCTAAGATTTTGCAGAGGCTATTTTCTCATGCATGCGCAAGTTTTTGTCTCTATTAGAATATGGAAATCGAAAAAAATATAAAATCGATCCACCCTAATGTATGTATAATTGTATATGCTATAATATATATATATATATATATATATATATATATATATATATATATATATATATATGTAATACAACTCAGAATGGTCCCCTGAGAAACTCTTTTGTTACACAAACCGTACATGGAACAAGGAACTCTTCTGGGAAAATTAAATCCATTATAGTCCGAATAAGTAATGGTAAATGACAATCACTACAGTTTTTTCTTTTCCATGATGTCAGCCGGACGTCTGCAACGAGTCACTCGCAAAGGGGCCTCAAAATATAGCTTCCCTCACCAGCTATCTGCCAAGCAGATAGGATTCACCTTTGGGACAGGATCCAGGGTTTAAAGTATCCAAGTCCCACTACATTCAGAATCTCAATATACGCAAGAAACTCGTTTCATTCACGTCAGATTGAATACATCCAATAAAAAAGGGTAACTATTGTATTTTTAGCCAAAAACCAAAACTTAAACTTCAGAAGAGTTCTTTGTTCCATGCACGGTCTGTGTGTAACATATATGTATACGTGTGTGTATATATATATATATATAATATATATATATATATATATATATATATATATATATATATATTAGGGTGGTCCAAAAAAACAAAAGAACAAATTTCCTTTCTCCACAAGGGTATTTTTATTCCTTTATACATAACTGAAAATCACACCAAATATTTTCCCCAAGAAACAGTATTTAGGGGTCGCCCCATGTGGAATCCATAAATAAGGGGTCTCACGCAGCATAAAACAGTTATGCACTTGAAAAACTATGACATTAGAGCCGCCTTTGGTGGAGTGGGGAGCTTCTTTCGGTGGTTTGCCACCAGTCGAAGAAGGAACTGTTTCTGCTCTTCGTCCTTCGTCAGCGTGTTGTTGTATTTTTGGATCAGGCTGATACCCCGTTCCGCCGTGTCGTTTACTACTTCCATCCGAGAGGACCGATCCCGAAGTTCGTTGAAAAAAGGATCTTCCGTCCACTGTCCGGGGGGGTTTCTCCAGAAAGGATTGAGATTTCGCTTTTCCTCCTTCCATCAAAACATCAAAGAAGGAACTGGTCCGTTTAGTCACAAGGTCCTCCAACTTCATGTCTTCCACTTCATCCTTGATCTCTAGACGTCGAGGAGGGCCGGGTAACCGCGGACGCTGTAGGTTTCGGAGCATCCTTTCCTTTGTCACCGTGGTCACTCGTTCGTCGAAAAAGGCGAGGGCAACCAGGTGCTCGGGGAGAAACCAAAGATGCCTGGAAAAGGCCGCGGACGCTTTACTGGCCACAGTCAGATTTGGGTAAGTCTTGAGCAGAGACAGAAGTTCGATGTCGTCGTTGTAGGGGGCTCGAATTCCAAGGGACGCTTCGTTCCATTGTCTGATGTAAACGAGACTCACAAACAGAGCGAAGTCGGTTATGTTCCTGGCTTCTCGTGGTGTCAGCTTGAATTGAGCTTGGAAAAGGAATATCTTCAACACATAAGTTCCTTTCCCCATCCAACGAGCGTGGTGTGTTGGGCCAGGAGCTCGAAATGACTCGTTCCCACTTCCTCCGCCAAGGAACAAGAGATAAGCGCAAGAATTCTTGATAATCGTCCCTTGGTTGCTGCGCTTCGAGTGCATGTGGCAAATAATCCAGCATCTCTTTCCGCAATCTAATCTGCTCAAAACCGGATCCTGGAAGAGTTCGTCGGTTGCTGCAACACACGCATCTTGATTTATCGATGGCCAGTGTTTCTGAAATCGCTTGAAAATTCCGGATTCTGGACCTCCAGATGGACCGAAGATACAGAAGACGTCGGACAGCATGATTTCCATGACATGGTGACGGCAAGCAATCCAGACCAGTTGGGTTCCTAGAGCTTCTTCGATTCTGATGCAAGCTCCTTTGTGAAGCCCTGCGTTGCTGGCTGTCGTATCAAATACGAGTCCTTTGATTTGAGACCCGAGATTCCAATTCTCAATTGCTTCAACACAAGCATTCGCCTGAGACTCCTCAGTACCTTTGTCCATCTTCGGAATTCCCAAAAGCTTCTCGTGGCCGTTTCCAGTGACAAGGACAGCAATTCTATCAACGCCTTGCCTTGGATCCGTCGATATCTGGCAATAGTTTGCCATCCCAGTGTAAAAGAAGAGATCCCTCCAAAGAAGATTCCTGGTCTTCTGCTGCTGCCGTTTCCTGTCTTCCTTGTCTTCTAGACTGCCTGATTGAACTTCGGGAGAGTGTGAGCTCTGAAAGATTATGTCCAAGCGCCTCAGCAACGGCTCC
>JAJOZX010000230.1:565000-732500 GCA_023014485.1 Bathynomus jamesi
AATGTCCTGCCATTTCTTTGTTTTTTAATCTATACCCTTTTAATTTTTAGGTTTTGGTGGTGGTATTCTGATATTTGTTATCTGGAATTTCTAGCTCCATAGCTCAACTATGCCATTGACAGTGGAGCAGAAGACAAAAGTGGTGTCTCTGTGGTATGAGATGAAATCATATGTAGAGACCCGCAGGAGGTTCTGCCGGGAATTCAATTTCAGAACACGTGTTGGACCAACAAATTGTGACATTCAACGTGTTGTGAAACATTATGAGGACAAAGGTACAGTGCACAACCAGAGCAAGGGCAACAGTGACAGGCCAGCATCAGTAACCAAGAGCCAAGCCAACATCGACGTCGTGCGGGATTATGTAGTGGACAGTCCCAAGAAGTCCAACCGCCGGCGCTCCCAGGAGCTGGGCATCAAACCAACATCAGTCTGGCGTATCCTCACTAAGGAACTGAAGCTTTTCCCCTACATCATCTCTGTTAGGCATAAACTGACTCAAGATGACATGAGAAAGAGAGTTGACATGTGCAATTGGCTCAGTGACAGGATGGAGCACTACTCAAGCTGGATCAACCTGATCTGGTTCAGTGATGAAGCTCATTTCCATTTGAGCGGTGCCATCCCACAATAACATTTTCTGGGGCGCAAAACCACCTGAGGAGATCACTGAGAGGTGCCTGAAAGGGCCTAAGGTCACATGCTTCTGCGCCTTCAATGTCAAATGGGGAATGCTAGGGCCTTACTGGTTTGAGGATGACCTGGTTTATGCAGGATGGTGCCACCTCGCATACAGCTAGTGACACCATCACTATCCTGCGGCAGCTCTTCAGAAACCGCCTCATTTCCCTGAGTACCGCTCATGACTGGGCACCCCATAGCCCAGACTTGAACCCTCTGGACTACTGGTTCTGGGGAGCTGCCAAGGACTCTGTCTACGCCAACCGCTCTGCCACCTGGACGATCTGAAGCAGAAGGTATCAGACTACCTCCAGAAAGTGCCCCTTGAGACCTGGAGGAAAGTTGGACAGAACTTAGGAGTCAGGATCAAAGCCTGTCTGAACCGCGGTGGGGCACACATCGAGAACGTCAATAACAAGGATTTTGCTTAACTTCATTATGCTTAACTGCATTTTGCTTAATTTTGCTTAAACTTACTGCCAAAAATATATCATTTCATAAGCTTTCAAAACATGTTTTGTTCACGTTCATGAGGTTCTAGTTCTTTGTCTTTGTAAATAAACGTTTAAAATTGTATAACTCTTTTTGAAATGCCCTGTGTATATATATATATATATATATATATATATATATATATATATATATATATATATACCTCGTTAACCTCGTGGCTGTTTCGTGCGTTGGTCATTCTTCACACGAAGGTCAAGCTGGTGGCCCCGCATCTACACCTGGCTTGGTGGAGGAGCGAGTTGCTCTCTTTCGCTCTCCACCGCACATAGCCAGGTACACCGGCTCATCTGGTACCGTCCTGAGCCAGGCACCTAGTCTCCTTTTGAAGACTTCAACTTTCACCCCTGTAACTTTTCTGAGGTCCTTTGGAAGCTGGTTAAAAAGTCTTGGCCCCATGACAACCAAGCTATTTTTCTTCAGTGTTGAAGAGGTCCCTTGTCGGGCCTTCAATTTGGGAACACCACACATTCTGCCTTTCCTATTTTCCAGTGTTGTTTGAATGGTAATTGGGTTTAGTTTGAGGTTTCATACCAGTTTTTCGATCATTTTCCATATGTAGATTATGGTGTACCTCTCTCTTCTTCTTTCCAGGGAGTACAGATTTATTTACGGAGTCTTTCCCAGTAGTGGAGCTCTTTGCAGCCATCAATCTATGCTGTGAAATGTCTGAGTTTCTTCTCGTCTATTAGTGTCTTCTTTTTTATATGGGGTCGTCAAGACTGAGCAGTATTCAAGTTTTGGTATAATCAGTGTTCTCAGCGGGGGAATCATTACTATCCTATAATGTCTTGTAGCCCACATTTGCTGGACTTAGAAAATTAAAAGATTTTGAACATTTTTAAGGATTTAAAATATCCTGAGTGGTTTATCAGAAAGGCATATTTTAAAGCCAGGAAATCTTTTTATGCCCCTCGGGAACCTTTAGTTAACCAAAAACAATATTTGAGTTTGCCTTATATTTTCGGCTTAGAAAGTGTAAAACCTTTGACGAAAGATTTTAGATTTTATTTGGCGTTCAAATATTCGTCTACTGCAAAAAGTAAATTAGTTATGAATAACTGTGCAAAACAGGAGAAAGCTGGTGTCTACAGCATTCCCTGTAAAATTTGTGACTTAGTATATGTAGGAGAAACTGGAAGAAATATTGAAACTCGTATTAAAGAACATAAATATGGCTTCAGATGTTGTAACACTAATAATGCAAATTTTTATCATGCCATAGATTGGGAATCAAGTAAGTTACTTTATAAATGTAATATTTATGTCAAAAGAAAAATACTAGAATCTGTATGTATAGAACAAGAATATCATTTTAATTTGTGTGAAGGTTCTTATAAGCTGGATCCTTTAATGAGATTCTTGGTCAAAAAATCCCTTCCAGTGTCGGGTGAACGGGATCTAACCCAGGTGTGAATTTCTTAATGGTCTCTGACCTTCTAGAAGGTTCCTTACCTTTCCTGGATTGTTTCTTTACTTACTTTTGTCCATTCGTTTTTCTGTATCCACCTGAAGAGGATGCCAGTGGGCATCGAAACTATTGTGGAAATAAACTCCGTCTATTAGTGTGGGTTTTATTGTCACATTTCGATCTCCACGTAAAAAAAGTGAAGTTTTGCATTTACTGTCCTGTCTCTTCTTTTGAACGTTCTTAGTACCTGTCCCGCGACTCTTTTTGCTTTATTTATCGCTATCTGATTTTGTGTTTCGAATTTCGCATCATCGGTCATTCATTATTACCCCCAGATCGATCGCTTTCGTACTTCTCTGAATTTCCTGTCTATCTGGAGAATAATATGCAGTCTGTTTAAGTTCCTCATTTCTGCCATATCTCAAGAGCTGAAATTTCTCGGTGTTAAATGTCATGTTGTTGTCTTCTGACCATTTGTATATTTTGTTCGTGTCCCTCTGCAAGGCCTCCATTTCATTTACATCGCTGATTTGTTTTGCTGATCTTTGTATTGTCTGCAAAGGATGTTACTATACTGTTGCTGTTTACTCTGCTGTCTATGTCTGTTAGCATGATAATGAACAGGAGTGGGGCCAGTGTACCTTGTGGTACTGAGCTGCGTACTTCTGAATCTGATGATGATATACCTTGAATTTTGACAACCTGGAGACATTCTCTGAGGAAGTTGTAGATTCATTTTCCCACTTTGTCCGTTATTCCCATATATTTCATTTTATGTGCTATTATACCATGATCACATTTGTCAAAAGCTTCAGCAAAATCCGTGTATACAACATCGTAGTTGTCATTACCTTCCAGTGCATCTAGGATATTATTATAGTGCTCTATTAGTTATCATAGGCAGGATCTACCTGATCAGAATCCGTGCAGATTTTCGTTGAATCTTTCCAGTGTCTCGAAGAAATCGTAGATTTTCTCTCTAATTATTCTTTCAAATACTTCGGTGAGGTGAGACGTCAATGACACTGGTCTATAGTTCTTTACTTGAGATCTATCCCCGCCTTTATATATAGGGACAAAGTTTGCTCTTTTCAAGACGCTCGGTATTTCCCCAGTGTCTAGGGATCTTCTCCATATCCAGTATAAGGGTGTGGCTATTTCATTTTTACAGTTTTTAATAAATAATGCGTTCCAATTCTTCGAACGTGCAGCTGAATGTGGTTTCATTTGTCCTAAGCTCTCGCTACATCTTCTGGGGTAAAATCAGTCTTTTATACACTTTCCTTGCAATTTCTCTTCAAAGAATGCATCTATGTCAGGTATCGCTTTGTCACTTTTTGGGGTAATGAAAACTGAATCATACTGAGCTCTCATTGTTTTAGATATTTCTTTTAGATCGTCGGTTAGTTCATTATTTCTCTTCCTTAAGGGCCCGATAGCGACGCGCGTTTTTGTTTTCCTTTTCGCATAGCTATAGAAGTATTTTGGAGTTTCCTTTATTACTTCTACCACCTTTTCCTCTTCCCTCTCTGTATGGTCCTTAATCAGGGTTTGTATTTCCCTATCGATACCTTCTAGTGTCTCTTGTATTACTTTCCTGGGATTTTCTCCGTAGTTGGCTAACTTCGCTTCCACTCTCTTTCTTTGGCGGAATATTCTTCTCTTTTGCCTCTCTAGCCAGCTCCTCTTTCCTTTTGGCTGTGATTTCGGAGCATATTTTTCAAAAATTCTCAGCGTCTTTTCTTCCAGGGTTGTTAGCATTTCTTCAGTTGTTTTATTCCCTAATATATATACATATATACAGTATATATATATATATATATATATATATATATATATATATATATATATATATATATATATATATATATATATATATATGATCACCAGATCCTACCAGATATATATATATATCTGAAAACATCGGAATATTCAATACCAATAAATCTAAATTGACAGAATTCCTCCAAACACGGAATTGATTACACCAGTACACATTTGAAAACTTGTCGATCGATTTTTACAAACTACAGTAGTTGGTGAATCTATATAATTTGAGTGCGCTGATCTCAAATATATAGTTAGTTTTTCCCTATCACGTATGGTTTTCTTACATAAATCCCCCATTTATCCCCAAATGTGAACCATCTTATCGAAACCAACATTGGATTGCACATGCTAAACCATAAATTTTGTTGTTATAGACTACAGTAACGCTTACATAATAATGTAGGGTAAATATATATAACAACCAGTCCCGTTCCCAGCAAAATACTCTCTCCCCTCCCATCAATGGGTGGTTAACATTTGGGGACAGATGAGGTATTACAACACCCCTTGTAGCACGAAATCTTTAGGTGATAGAGTAAAACCTAATTAAAGCAGAATTAAATAGCTCCTAGCTCTTGGACAAGGCATATTGCTTGTTTATGAAAGAATAAAACAATAACTGAAAGAAACAAAATATATTTACCTTCTTTACTTGCAAACATTTCAGGACTTACGAAGGT
Source organism: Bathynomus jamesi (assembly GCA_023014485.1). Lineage (NCBI taxonomy): Eukaryota > Metazoa > Arthropoda > Malacostraca > Isopoda > Cirolanidae > Bathynomus > Bathynomus jamesi. Next base: position 570,113 of record JAJOZX010000230.1, read on the forward strand.
AGATCTGACTAATGACGACTAAACCGGTGCTTCTTGGATGTTTTCTTATGCTGTGCGTTAGGCTGATCTCGTTGCAGACACCAGCAGTAATCCGCCATCATATTTGTATGCCATCTTCCTTGATATCTTCTTTCCATGGTTTTGATGTCCTGGTGAAATCGTTCCCCTTGCTCCTCACTGACATCTCCGAGATTTTCGGGAAAACGGTCAAGATGCGAAAATAAGAAGTGAACTTTCAGGCTCATGTTGCAGCCTAAGGCGCAAAACTTTTTAAGCATATTTTCCACCAGTCTTTCATAATTTTTACTTTTGTAGTTTCCCAAGAAGTTTTCAATAACATCTTTGAAACCAAGCCATGCTTCTTTTTCTTTATTGGTCATTGTGTTCAGGAAATGATCGTCTGTCAATAACTTTCTAATCTGAAGACCTATAAAAACACCTTCCTTTATTTTCTCGTAGCTAATCTTTGGATATTTTGAACAAATGTACTTGAAACACTCACCTTCTCTATTCATTGCTTTGACATACTGCTTCATCAAGCCTAACTTAATGTGCAAGGGTGGTAGGAGGATTTTATTTGGTTCAACTAGATGTTCATGTAAAATGTTCTTTGATCCTGGGGTAAGATTCTCTCTAGGAGGCCAAGTTTTCCTCTTCCAGTGCTGGTCACGTGCTCGACTATCCCATTCGCAGATGAAACATGGCAGCTTAGTGTATCCTGATTGCTGCCCAAGTAACATGCAAAGGACTTTGAGATCCTCACACAATATCCATCTGTGATTTTGATACTGAATTTTTTCCAGAAGCAGTTTCATGTTATCATAGGTCTCTTTTAAATGAGTAGAATGGGCCACTGGGATTGATGCATATTTGTTATCGTTGTGCAGTAACACTCCTTTTAGACTGGTTTTAGAGGAATCTATAAATAACCTCCAGTCACTGGTTTGGTATTCGATGCCTAGTTTGCACACTAATCCTGTGATGTCCTTGCAAAATACCAAGGGACCATCTTCTTCGAAAAAAGGCACGAAGTCTTTCTCACGATTTCTGTACCAAGCGAAGTATGTGTCGGATGCCAATAAATTGTTCTCCTGCAATCTAGACCCCAAAAGTTCTGCAGAGTCCTTAGGCAGATTCAAATCCCTGACTAAGTCATTTAGTTCGGCTTGGGTTAATGGTTTAGGAGGATCTCGGTCAGCTGTTGGCTGTTCATAAACATCATCATTGTCTGGATTTGGAGCTGAATCAGAATCTGAATTGTATTGATCCAGACTCTCGGTTGGGCGGGGAATAGGAACTTCTGGACCATGGGATACCGGCTTTATTGCAGATGGAAGACTTGGGTATTGAAGGCTCTCTTTATTCTTTGCATTATAACCTTTAACATTGCAAGAACAGAAGTAGCAGTCGTCGGTATGGTTTCTAGGCTCGCGCCATACCATAGGGATCCTAAATGGCAAACTTTTCTTTTTACCTTTGCTCCAATTCCTTAGTGCCGCAACACACGTAAGACAAACCTTGTGTTGAGCCCAACTTTTGTCTTGATCTCCTAATTTAATTCCAAAATAAGCATGATAAGCTCTCTTAATGAAGGTCGTTACATTTGTTCTTTGTTTTACAACAACATACCGACCACAAATATAACAAAATATGTCTGGACTATGGGTACATCCTCTAGAAGCCATTATTAAAATTTTAAAGACGTAATGTTAGAATTATCTATCTGAAAAATATGAAAAAACGAAATTAATTAAAGATAAAAAAGGTAAAAAATTACCAAACGCCCCAAAATTGTTTTGCTAATAACTTTAAAAGTGTGGGTGATAGAAAAAAACCTGTAGCATTTTTGAATTCAGCGCAGCGAACTACTGTTTCAGAATCACAACTCAAAATAAAGAAATCGATTTTCATGCAGACCGGTGTTATTTAAGAAGTTAGACTTATGGCGGTTTGTTATACATACATATACGCGACTATATCGCCTCGGTGGTGTAGTGGTCAACGTCGCTGACTACGAATCCACTGGCCCTGGATTCAAATGCCAGTGCAGCCGGCGTACCAACTTCTGTTGAGTTAAAATTACTACATATCTTTACCTATTCAGAAGGCACCGGGAAATCACCCCACTTATTTCTTCCCACGTAGTTAACAAACCTGCTGAAAAGCAGATTAATGTTTGCAGTTTACATACGTAGTTATAATGCACACTTCATACATAATAGAGTTTTCTTAAGTACTTGTGATATATATATATATATACATTCGAATATGCACTTTCCGGACTCATTAAAATAATTATTATGAGAACACTACCATTTATATATTTATTATTTCGCATATATATAATGAGTAAAGATAAATGAGTTGTGCTTAGTGAAAAGACCTATTAATTTCAACCAATCATATGGCCTTAAATCTCCCACCAATCAGCATCCAAAATTTCACTAGTGAGCTTTCAACATCTACGTACTTATCATACATACCCATATAAGAACGTCGACGAACTTTCTTCGCAACTATACAAGCCTATAACATAATATGCACACACACACACACACACACACACACAATATATATATATATATATATGGTAGTGTTCTCATAATAATTATTTTAATGAGTCCGGAAAGTGTATGAGTTGGCTTATCAGGTTCTGTTGAAGTGTGTGATAATGAATTGCGGGAGAATTGGCAATTGGATAAATGTTGAGAGTGGTGGAGATCATTTCTGAAATTGTACAGGAATTAAAATGAATGGTTGCAAGTTTCCAGTGATGAGACGGGAATGTTTATCTGGCTATGTTTAGGTTCAAGACAGAATTATAGTCGTTGAAGGTTGGTTTTGTACTAAGAATATGCAGGCATTCGAGGATGCGGAGGTCGGTTGATTGGTGCGCGCAGTCAATAATTTTTAAACTAGTGGGGAGAAGGGAGTGTTCGTGGAGAAGCCAACGATCCCTTATAGCTGATTTAGATGATTTATTTAAAGTTTGCAAAGTTTTGGTGGAAGTACCACGCTGTTTGTCCACTCTCGTTTGATAGTGGCGAAAGTTACTGCCAACATAATTTCTTTGCAGCGAATACAGTTGAAAGAGAAGATAGTGGACGAAGCAAGGGGTTGAGGGTTTTTTCTTTATGATTGAAATATTATTTAATGCCATTGTTATTGATGAATACAAATCCATATGCCGACTTATATATACAAATTACACTGGTCTACAAATTTTGAAAAAGTTTGTGCTTCGGAGATAAAATGTGTTTCCTATTATGGACTTTGGGGTGCTGAAATCGAATATGACCATAAAAACAGTCGATTGGCTACAGTTTCCAAGAAAATTTAAGTTACACATTTTGCGTATATGTATACCATATATTAGTAACATATCTGTATAATGCAGTCATTTATATTGATTCAACCCGTCGCTTCTTTGCTTGTCTCTTGTATTCAACTTCTGGAGCATCTCTTGTTATTGTCCAGCAGTAGTCTGCTAACAATGATGGACTCCATTTCCCCTGGTAGCGTTTCTCCATCGCTGAGATATCCTGGTGGAAACGTTCACCATGTTCATCGCTGACTGCTCCGCAGTTGGCCGGAAAAAATTCCAGGTGCGAATGGAGGAAATGTATCTTTAAAGACATATTGCAGCCCATTTTTTGATAGGACAACAGCAGTTTGTCCACCAGCTCCCTGTAATTGTCAGCTTTTGGTATTTCCGAGAAAATTGTTGCTACTAACCGGAAAGCATTCCACGCTGTCTTCTCCTCACCACCTAGGATACGGTCGAACTCCTCATCTCTAAGAAGCTCGCGGATCTGTGGACCAACAAATACACCCTCCTTCATTATTGCTTCACTGAGCTTTGGGAATTTACCACCGAGGTACTTAAAAGCTGCCCCCGTTTTATCCATAGCCTTAACAACATTTTTCATGACGCCCAGTTTGATGTGTAAGGGTGGTAACAAAATCTTGCTCGATTCTACAAGTGGAGGATACTGAACATTTTTTGTTCCAGGTTCCAATGAGTGTCGGAGTGGCCAATCCTTCTTGACGTAATGAGAAGTCGTAACCCGACTATCCCATTCACACAGAAAACAGCAATACTTAGTGTAGCCCGGCTGTAGTCCAAGCACGATAGCAACAACTTTCAAGTCACCACAAACCTGCCACTGATGTTTGTCATAGTTTATGCAGTTCATAAAGTTGCAGCATCATCTTGTCATATGTTTCCTTCATGTGGACTGTATGACCAACTGGAATTGATGGCAATACGTTGCCAACATGCAACAAAACAGCTTTTAGACTCAACTTCGATGAATCAATGAACAGCTAAGCGAAATCAAGATTGTCTACAATAGTTGGTCATTTGCTACTCATGCAAGTAAGATATGTCTTAGGTATTTATTCTCCTAATCAATTAATTTTTTTTTTTTTATCATTTATCATCTCATATCGATAACATTATATTCTCTCTCGTATTCCTTTACCATTTTTTCTCGTGTTATTTTACACACTTCAATTTCTTTCGTTAATTTCTTTGTGAACTCTACAAATTAGCATTTGTGTTTTTTGCGCCCAAACTACTCGTCCGCAACAGGCTTAGTATTACCCTGTTGCGGTCACGGCCGACAGACGACTTTTCCACAGTACGTAACTCACCATTTCCGGTCTTTCGATGCAAAATCCCTTTAAATCCACACTACTGCTACGTCATCCGGTCTATTTTTAGTATCATAAAGTTGCCAGATACCACCAGACACAGACATTTTTTAGCTTTACGGCTCATTTCCGTCAAGAACATCATTGAGTAAAGTATATTATATGAGTCTCGTACATCAGTCTCCATTACGTCTATCAGTCTTAGCTCTGTCCTTCAGTCTTGTCGAATTCGACCGAATAAATTTGATCAATGTGATATTGCCCGGCAAAAATTCATCTCAAGGCAGCCTCGCAGAGATAGAGCCTCGCCAGAGTTAGCCTTAGCCTCGCAGAGTTAGAGAAAATGCCGGCAAAACCGTATCATGTTACGAAGATATATTTAAACTGATTGGCCAATCCATCATGAATGAATGTCGTCTATCCCATTCAAAGAGAAAACAGCAATATTTAGTGTAGCCCGACTGCAGTCGAAGATCTGTCTACAACTTGTCATTCACCACAAACCTGCCACTGATGTTTGTCATAGTTTATGCAGTTCTAAAGTTGCAGCTTCATCTTGTCATATGTTTCCTTCATGTGGACTGCATGACCAACTGGAATTGATGGCAATACGTTGCCAACATGCACCAAAACAGCTTTTAGACTCAACTTCGATGAATCAATGAACAGTCTCCACTCATCAGGATTGTGAATAATGTTGAGAGCTGCCATCAGACCATCGATGTCGTTGCAAGCTACATGGTCACCTTCCATGATGAAGAATGGGACAAAATCTTTTTGACTGTCACGAAACTTACACACTCTAACATTTTCAGCGAGGAGATTCCACTGCTGCAATCTGGAGCCCAACAGCTCTGCCTTACTCTTTGGCAGTTCTAAATCTCTGATAAGGTCGTTTAGTTCATTTTGAGTTATCATGTGCGGTTTAGAAGATGTCAAGTTATAAACAAATTCAGGGTCTTGTGAAGTTGAAGGCTCGCAAGTTTCGCAGTTTCCTTCATTCTCTTCGTCCTCTGACTACAGGGAGAATGAGTGTGGGGGCTCAGGAACGGGTAGTCCTTCGCCATGAGGTACCGGGCGTATAGCAGAGGGTATATTCGGATATTGTAAAATCCACATTTTCTTCTTGCAAATACCTTTCTTGACTGGAGGCACCATGCAGAAGTAACAATTGCTGACATGATCTGTTGGTTCCCTCCACACCATTGGCACTGCAAAAGGCATAGATTTCCTTTTCCGATTCAACCGCTGGCGAAGGTTTGTTGCACAAGTATTGCAACATATGTGTGGGGCCCAGCTCTTGTCCTGATCTCCAATCTTACAGCCAAAATAAAGGTGATAGGCTTTCCTAATCATGGCGGTTATAGCACGCTTTTGTGATGCAAAAGTCAATTCTCCACAAACATAACAGAAGTTATCTACACTGTTCACGCAATTACGAGGCATCTTTGTTCAAATTAGGCTGAAAAAAATTCAGTTTCAAAAGCAAACACTAAAAAGAGTTTGACAAGAGTGCACTGTATGACTTCCGCGAATGAACTGATGCTGTGGCGTAATATGTAGACGCCTGTGACACATCGACGCCTTGACTCTACTTCGCATACGCATAGTTATATTTTTTTTATTTTAATAAATTAATGTAATTACATTGCATTTTAATAATTTTAGATTAGGTAAGGTTAAGTTAGGTTAGTATTCCATTTATATTAATATCAGTGGTGGGCACCGTTAACCAAAAAGTTAACTTCGATAACGATAATCCGTTAACCCCAATTTTTAACTCCGATAACCATAATCCGATAATTTTACTACAAAGTTAACGGAAGTTAACGATAATCCGTTAACGATAACTATTTCTTTACTAACATTTAAAAAAATCAAGGAAAAAAGCTTTAAAACCCATAGAAAATGTTTATTTATGCAAAATCCAACAATAAATACGTATTTAACTGTATTTTTATCAAGTTTTGCAACTTTTTTGCTTAATAACTTTTTTTTTAATTTTTAATAAAAAATGTACTGATTATATGTTTTGAAACCCTTGTAACCACTAACCATTAACTAAATTTTAATTTACCAGGGAATTATTATGGCGGGAACTGAAAGGTAAAATTAAATTTTAGGCACATTTATTAAAGACTATGACACAATGTGCTGGTTGCCCTTCAGAAAGACCAACTTCTCAAAGTTAGGCCCAACTGCCAGTCTTGACCTCTTGGGCCTCAGGATGTCCTTGCCGAGAGAGAAGAGCCGTTCCACTGCGGCAGAGGACGGAATTGGCAGACTGAAGTTATGGCGGTTTGAATTCATTCGCAGAGCGGTGATCTTCCGTCAATGACTCCTCGCAGTTAACGTGTTAACGGACTTTAACAGACTAAATATCGAGTTATCGGAAGTTAACTGGTCCGATAACGATAAATGGAAATTAACTTCCGTTAATAGTCCGTTAAAAAAAGTTAACTTCGTTAATTAACTGCTATCGGATTAACGCTTTAGTGCCCAACACTGATTAATATCAAAAACAGTATGGGAAGCAATATGTTAAAATTATCCAATCTATTTTTTAATAAATAATTTACAAATACATAATGTAATAGCTAAATTTAAAATTACATTTTATTGTATATATATGTATATACATTGTGTCCGTAAAGTCATGGTGGGATTTTAAATAGCTATATTATTGCAACGAAACATGATAATGAGATGAAAAAAAGGCAAATTGAAGAACAACTCTAAAAGAATAACTATATTTAACGTAGTTCGATATGGGCTCCTCTGGTAGCCCTGCAGACATCTAGGCGGTGATTCAATTCCAGCCACACACGCCCAAGAACATCAGGAGTGACAGATGCGATAGCTTCCTTGATTCGCTCGTGCAAGTGATGAATATCCCTAATGGGTACACTGTACACGCTTTGCTTGACGTAACCCCACAAATAAAAGTCCAAAGGTGTCAGGTCCGGAGAGCGTGGAGGCCATGGCTTCAATCCTCCTCTTCCTATCCATCTCTGTGGAAATTTTTCATTAAGGAATTCTCGAACAACGTTGGCATAGTGCGGAGGAGCACCATCTTGCTGAAAGATGACATTATTGTCAATAAATTGGGGTACTGCAAAATGTTCCAACATAGCGAGGTAGTTGTGTGACGTCACAGTGGGTTCCGCGAAGAAAAATGGGCCATCACTCGATCTCGTGCTAGAGCACACCACACATTAACTTTCGGGCTATTACGCTCATGTTCAACATAGGCATGTGGACAGCCTAGACTAACTACGAGATAAAGGTTAAGCTTAGCCTAGACAGACTAACTGCAAGATACAACTTTGAGAGTTGTTCTTAAATTTGGCATTGTTTCATCTCATTATCATGTTTCGTTGCAATAATATAGCTATTTAAAATCCCACCATGACTTTACGGACATACATCACCGCCTAGATGTCTGCAGGGCTACCAGAGGAGCCCATATCGAACTACGTTAAATAAAGTTATTCTTTTAGAGTTGTTCTTCAATTTGCCTTTTTTTCATCTCATTATCATGTTTCGTTGCAATAATATAGCTATTTAAAATCCCACCATGACTTTACGGACACACTGTATTTACATTAATTTATTAAAATAAAAAAAATATAACTACGCGCATGCGCAGTAGAGGCAATGCGTCGATGTGTCACAGGCATCTACATATTACGCGACAGATGCAGTCCAGTTAGTAGGGTGCAGGGTTGCCTGATATCTTTATAAATAGAGCCAATTGGGAATTTTAGGCATCATTTTCGTATTCAGTGACCCAAACACACACACACATATATATATATATATATATATATATATATATATATATATATATATATATATATATATATATATATACATATATATATACATATATATATATATATATATATATATATATATATATATATATATATATATATATATATACAGTATGTCCCACAAAAAAGTACACCCAACTTTAGATTGTACTAACTCCTCCAAAAATTGAGATATTTTGGATCTGTTTGTTTGATTTAATATAGCAAATTATTCTTTGTTAACGTTCAAATTTATTCATGTTTAAACGAATTAGTGTTTAAGCATCTGCTTTTAACTGAAGGGTACAACAAAATGGATTGCGCAAAATTGGTCAATGAAAAAATAATGTGTGTGCTATCGATGTAATGAAAAGACAAATACATAATAATAGATACTTTAACATAATTTTAATAAGATACAAAGCAGATTTTTCTTTATTCCTTATCTTATTACAAAAGTTATGCTTAGTTTCGTTTTCTTTCAACATGACCGCCATTCCTATCAATACAAATCTGGAGTCGAGCTCTCATCTTCCCCATCACTCTTTTGATAAGATCTGGATTGTCTTTTAACAAGTTGATTTCAGCTGTGATGGGAGTCCTCAAATCATCTAAATTGATAGGTTGTGATGCAAATACTCTATTTTTCAAATGACCCCATAAAAAGTAATTAGCAGACTTGTTGCAAAGTTTAAGGAAACAGGATCCATAGAAGATAAACCACGCAGTGGACCTTCAAGGAGGTCCACTGACGATGATACAGCGACTTCTATCCTGGCTCATTTTAACAGAAGTCCCAATAAGTCTCTTCGGCGATTGTCCGCCGAGACAGGAGTGTCGAAAAGTAGCATCCATCGCATTCTTCAGGCTCACAAATGGCATCCATATTGACTTCAGATCCTCCTGAAATTAAGCGTAGATGATCCCGACCGGCGGATGGAATTTTGTGAATGGGTTACGGAACAATATGCTCGGGATGCCAATTTCTCGTCCACCATTCTGTTCAGTGACGAGGCTGTTGTTTATGGAAATGGTGAGGTAAATCGACAGAACAACCACTACTGGTCTCAAAACAACCCTCACTGTATACCTCTTCAAAGGAACAAGGTGCGTCTCGGGTGATGGTATGGTGTGGCATTTGGAAGGATCGCATCATAAACCCCCTCTTTTTCGATGAACATGTCACTGGAGGCACCTACCTGCCTATGCTCATGGAAGAAGCATTTCCCAGTGTCTTGAACGAAAAAGGAAATTTCCCAACATGGTTCCAGCAAGACGGCGCTCCTGCACATTACAGCACCCAAGTAAGGAAATACCTGTACCAACAATTCCCTGGTCATTGGATAGGACGTCGAGGGCCTGTGGAATGGACAGCTAGAAGCCCGGATCTCACGCCACTAGATTTTTATCTCTGGGGCCACTTGAAAGCGCTGGTATACGCAGAGAAAATTAGGAGTGTTGAACATTTGCGGCAGCGCATTATTGGGGCATGTAACACCATTACTCCTGACATCATTCACCGTGTGCTTGCTGACTGGGTATCACGTCTGAATTTGTGTATTGAAAACAATGGTGGACATATTGAGCACGTTCTGTAACTAAAAGCTTTTGTTTTGCCTTTTTTTATTATTTTTCCTATCTGTAGATATACAGGGCGTCCCAAAAAAATGTATACACACTTTAACAGCTGATAACTCAATTGATGTTTCTTTCTTTCCAAGTTAAACCCATTAGAATTAATAATGGCAGTCAGACTAAGCTTTGAACAAAGGAAATTCATTCTAAAATGCTACTGGAAGTGTGAAAACGCAGTTGAAGTGCAAAGACAGTTTAGGAGGGAGTTTCAAACAGATCCACCAACGCGACTTACCATCACTCGAATTAGAGATAAGTTTGAAGCCGATGGAACTGTTCAGAATGTCCACAAGAAGCGTTCCGGAAGACCACGGACATCGACAAGCCCCACAAAGCAAGAAAGAGTACTGGAAACGTATCACCAAAGTCCAAGAAAATCTGTGCGGCAAGCGAGTCGTGAGGTAGGAATTTCAGAATCGTCTGTCCAACGCATTTTGAAGCGCTGTCAATGGAAAAGTTACATTCCAAGATTAGTCCATGCTATTAATGAAGATGATCCAGACCGAAGAGTGGAGTATTGCGAGTGGTACTTGGCACGATGTGGATGTGGATTGGACGAAGGGGTTTCGTAGAATACCCTCCGCGTTCACCAGACCTCACACCACTAGACTTTTTTTATGGGGATACTTAAAAGACAAAGTCTACGCTATAAAACCTGCAACAGTCGCTGAATTGAGAGCAGCCATTGAACGAGAATGCACACAAATACCAAACGAAATGTTTCGTGATGTTTGCGATTCCATTGTTTCGCGTTATCAGCAGTGCCTGGACCAGAACGGACGTCAGTTTGAAAACAGGCTTTGACAAAACAATTAAATAATGTCTGTAGATTCTATTACACTTTGAAAATGAAATGTATTTTAATAAACACTGCCTTTATAATTATTTAAAGTGTGTATACATTTTTTTGGGACGCCCTGTATATATATATATATATATATATATATATATATATATATATATATATATATACTAGGGATGAAAAATAACCGAAAAGTGTAAAACCGGTTTTCACCGTCGCTATATTCTTAAAGCCGGTTTTTACTGGTTTTCACCGATGGGATTCTCTATGCTTTTTAGGGAGGTAAATGATCAAAATATTAAGCAGAAATAGGGTTTTAATTGATTCAATCAAGTATGTGTAACATTTGAATTAAAAAGTTTATTATCGAACTTGATTTTTGAAATAACACTTGAGAAAACAAAGAGCATTAAGTGTCTGATCTGACTTTCTTGATCGAATCTTTGTGACGAATAAACCAGCAGCTGAAAACACTCTCTCGGACTCTACGCTGGTGGCTTTTATTGTAAGCAACGCCTCGTACATTCGATCCAAATTTTCGCTTCTATTCAAAGTAGCTTCAAAATATTTGAATTCATTGTTTACGTCAAAGGCCTCAGAAGAATCTTTCTTGGGTTTCATTTTCAGTTTGTTCATCTCACACATGTACTCGTTCATAAGTTGATCGTCATCATTTACTTCACGACCTGAGCTGCATTGTGAATCTTCGAGTTTCGAAGCAATTGATTGGACTTGGTCGTCTGTTTCTGAAATTTGGCAAGCTTCTGGGAAAAGCCTCTTAAATGTATGATCCGCATACTTCTTAAGTGCTTGTCTTGAAGAAAAGAGGAACGGTGCTGATGATTCATTTTTCAAGACCTCGGGATTGTGGAGAAACCTCAGCAAGGCGACAGCTTCTCTTTGTCTTCTCGATGAGTAGCGATCAATGAGACACTGACGTAGCTCAAAAGCTAAAGGATTGTTTTTGCTCTCAAATTTATCCAAAATGAACTTCATGGAAGATTCACCTTTGAGCAAATTTGCATCTTCGGAACAGAGTATCTTCAAAACAATTTCCAGTGGACGAAGCGTGTCAAAGAGGATCTTTAGAGCATTCCATTCTTCATCTGAAATCGTCTTTGTTGAGCGCATCACTCTGAGGGCCTTTGGGATGCAATTTTTGAGTTTCAAAAATTTTTCTATCATGGCCAAAAGACTGTTCCACCTCGTTCTACAGTCAAGGATAAGCTTCATTTCCTTTCCATTAAATTCATCTTTGACAAAATCCTGCAATCTCTCATTTTTCAAAGGAGACTTTCGAAATATGCAGCAGATTTTTCTCACCTTATTTATTACTTTTAAGTAATCTTCTAGAAGTTTTGGAAGAACAATTACGTCATCTATGTCGGACTCAAAAATTGTATCAGTGCATAAAATTTCACACTCATCTTCGCTTAACTCATGTGCAGAGTGTTCATCTTCTTCGATGGCTTCATCTTCAGCGGTAGGGTCACTTTCCCCTTCAACTGAATTTTCAGCAGTTTTTTAATACAAGATATCCGAAACCGCGAGATGTATAGCATGTGCAATGCATTGCTGGTGATCAGGTACTATTTCTCTTCCAAATTTGATCATTACTGAGGCACCGCCGGTGGTGCAACCCACGATATGCTTATCTAGGTCCAAGCCAAAGTCTTCCAATCTTTTCCTAACGATTGCAATAGTTTTGGTGCTATCGAGAGAACCATTTATTTTCATGAGACCAAGAGACCAATGTTGATTTTCATCGTGAACATTAATATTAATATATCTTTGGTTTTGCAAAGATGTATACTCATCCATAGTTAATGAAAAACGGATTCCTTGTCTCACCTGATACTTGAAGTAGTTGACCAATTCATGTTTCTTTTCTCATAAAAACTAAGCACCATTTTTCTGACATCATTATGGGAAGTTGGATTGAGGCTTGCCGTATTTTATCTTTCTTAGGCTTTTTTGAATGAATTAACTTTTAGCAATTGATTGGAAACTCAGTCCATCTACACATGCAAGTTTCGAAATTTCCTCTTCTATGGACTTTTTTTGCACAAACTCTTCCACTGTTCTTTATTTCTTCAATGGCTGATTAATCTGGTCGAAGTTTATGCCATGAATATTTTTCATGTGGGATGATAAACTTGAAGTAGAACCTCCACAACACTTTAAAACTCTGCTTCTTCTTTATTCTTACGAGTGAAATGATACCAAGCATTTGATATCTTTGACATGATGGAGTATTAAATCTTAGAATCTTAACTGATCAATGTGCAATCATCCACATAACATTCAAGACTGAGGCATCAATTATTTACACTTATAAACAAACAAAAAACGATACAAAACGATGCAAAACGTAATTACTATGTTTTTAAACGTTTGGAAACGTTTGTTTCATAGAAAATCGACCAAAGTGATCGGAGACTTGCGCAAAAATGTGAAAACCGGTTCTTATCGTCGGTTTCGGTGATGATTAAAAATTTTCATCACCGGTTAAAAACCGGTTTTTTTAAACCGGGTTCCATCTCTAATATACACCATATATGCCATATTATGAAACAACTGAATACTTTTTATTTTTATTGAATTTTACAAACAGTGACTTCTCAAACAATTCATCAGACATTCTGGGGAAAGGTCACTGACCGAGTCTATGATAAAGTATCGCGATACTATACAAGATACAGAAAATGTATCGCGATACTATGCCACCCTGGATGTAGCTACACTCTAAATGCTACTAAACGTTTGGTTATATTATATATGAAACCTCTACTCGACATCTCATAATGAACTTGGCTTTCTGAAGTGAATAATAGCTATTTTGAAATGTTTACTAGATATTTCAAATATCTGAAAACGATGCTTAAATGTTTCAGATACATAAAGGCGTAGAAATTAAGCATTTTATTTCTACCCCGGTGGGCAAAAAAAAATTCTGACCATACTAATGCAAATGGCTTTATTTAAGTCAAAAGATGAGTCTGAGTTACCAAATTTAGTGTCGATAAAATTATTTGAACATTTGTTCGATATGACTTCTATTTTGCTGAATACATGTCGTCAAGCGTGGACGCCACTCATCAGTGCACCCGTCAATATACCGCTGTGACACTGTTCCAATCTTCCAAAACTCGTTCACGCAATTCGTTCACATTTCGAACTCTTTCACAGGGGAATATAAACTTTTGACTTCAACGCCTCCCGAATATTATAATCTAAAGATGAAAAATCATTGTTAGACAATTCATTGAACATTTCATTAGACATTTCAAATTAGTCCCTTCAGTTGTTTAAAAAACTGGGGAATCCAAAAATTTCAATTGACTTACTCATGAAATGTCTAATGAAATGTTTAACTAATGTGAAATATCTTAATACATTAGACATTTCAGAATTAAAAAAAATGGGATAATGAAATGTCTATGAAATCATCTGCTTCCATTTAGAGGGTAGGAATAGACGAAAGGCCAAAATGGTGCGTTGGTTAATTTCCCATGTATATCTGATCTGAAAGTGACATACTAATTACCCTCTGATGCGCGGATTCTGGATTTTGTCTCTCTCTCTCTCTCTCTCTCTCTCTCTCTCTCTCTCTCTCTCTCTCTCGAAGCCCCCAAAAAAGTTCTCATTTTTCAACTTGTCATATCTCAGTAACCCGTGGACCTATATAGACGATATTTTAACACAATTTACACCAAAGCCTTGTCTCACTATGGTTAAAAATTTAAAACTGTCATTTATGCTTTTTCACAATTTAGAAAATAAAAACTCGTGTCAAAAAAAACAAATATCGATTGTAGTCTGGAAGTAGGAACATTGCCAGCCGGAAAATTTCCAGGCGGAAAATTGCCAGCCGGAAAATTGCCAGTGGGGAAAATTGCCAGTGAGAATATTGCCAGTGAGAAAAAACTAAAATTCACAAAAAAGGATTTATTTATTAAAATATTATTATTTAAAATTGTAAAATGCTAAAACTTGTTAAGGAAAGGAAAGCCTCAAAAAGTATGAAGATTATAAGCAATAGATCGAAGAAATGTCAATTTATCTTCATTATACTGACGGATGACTTTCTCCAATCTGTCATTGATATTTTTTTACTTTTTGGCAGTATGTCTCTCTTTCCCTCTTTCGAAGTGCAATTTCTTGGTCTAAGCTAAAGCCTTTTCGTTGAAGCTAACGAAAATATCACGACTTAACCTAACCAATCGTCAAGGGCGTACAGAGGACCAAACCTGGCATTCAATGAACCTAACCGGGTATTCAATAATTTTACCATAGGTTTCGATATATATATATATATATATATATATAATGACGTAATGATCTTGATGACGTCATTTAATTTTTTAAAATTAATTATTTAATTTATTAACACCCAGATGCACAACCTCGGGACTTAATGAATATGTGTGTGAAGCTTCATGTTCGTAACTGCGTCCTTTTATTTTATTATTATACTGTAGATTATTATTGCGGGGGACAATGTGAAGCTCAAGATTTTCATGACTGCATTCTTTTCTATAGTTTTATTGACCAAATAATTGAACCGACAGTAATTGGGAGTTCAATTATTTGGTCAGTAAAACTATAGTCATGAAAATCTTAAGATTCGCAAATCTTGACACAATGTGAAGCTCAAGATTTTCACGGCTGCGTTCTTTTCTGTAGTTTAATCGCGGTGCTGGGGCCTTCGGGCCCAGTAATTTTAATTATTTTATTTATGTATTAACACCCAGGTGCATAACCTGGGGACCTAATCAATATGTGTGTGAAGGTTCATGTTTGTAACTGCTTCCATTTTGGAGTTATGGCTGGAACACACACACACGCACGCACACACACACACACACACACGTCCTTTTTCTCAATTACTTTATTTCTTACTTTCTAAATTTTTACATATTTTTTTCACTGGCAATTTTCCGCCTGGCAATATTCTCACTGGCAATTTTCCCCACTGGCAATTTTCCGCCTGGCAATTTTCCGCCTGGCAATATTCCGACTGGGAATTTTCCGTACACGTGTAGTCTATGCTCGGCCTTTTGGCGAATTTTAGGCCATGCGTAGGCTACGCCCGTTTCAGAGTTTACGAGCTTACAGACTACATATCCTTCAGTCTTTCAGTCGCAATCATGACGTTCTCAGAAGAAGACTGTGCTCTCATTAAAGCTTGCTACATTGACAAAGGATGGAAGAGTGGAAGATTAATACGAGAGATTCCAGGGAGAGGTTGGAAGAGACGTACACTAGACAAACTGTTAAAGAAGCTTCGCGATACAGGAACCACCACCAGGAAACCAGGAAGTGGCAGGCCAAAAACAGCAACAATACCAAAAAACGTGGATTACATAAATGATAAAATCTGCTCTCAAGAAAATGAACCAGGGACTCATTTATCGCAACGGACAATTGCCAAAAATCTGAGTATTGGTAGGAGTTCTGTGAAACGTGTAGTAAAATCGCTGAACCTAAAACCATTCAAAAGGATTCCCACATCTAGAAAAAACGAAAATGTGAAGGATAAAAGAAAAACAAGGTGCAGACAGTTGCTTAATAAATTTTCAGTTGATGGTGTTAAGAAGATAGTGTTCCCGGATGAGAAGGATTTTACACTAGAAATTCCACGAAATCCTCACAATGACGTTGTCTACGGACGTGGTCGAAAACGCGATATTCCGGTGAATAGACTGTATCATGAGACATCGCGATTTTCAAAAAAAGTGATGATATCTGCAGGCGTTTCTTGGAACGGTAAAACTGACGTTCATTTTATTGATACCGAAACGACGAAAGTGAATTCCGTAAATTACATGGAACTTTTAAACACAAAGTTGTTGCCAGACTGCCGTCGTCTCTATCCAGAAAATGATTTTTGTTTTCAACAAGATGGGCACCGTCACATACAAGCAAGGCCACACAGGCATTTCTGAATGATAATACGCGCAAATTCATTACCAAGAATGAGTGGCCGCCTCAAAGCCCGGACTGTAACCCAATGGATTATTCGATTTGGGAGTTGCTGAAAGAGAAAGTTTATCGTGGGCAGCGCGAAAAATTTACTGAACGTGAATTAAAGGACAAAATACTACAATCATGGCAGGAAATTGACAATAATGAGGTGCAACGAAGCATCTCTCTGTGGAAGAAGACTCCGATTAGTTTGTCAAAAGGACGGTGGTCCAATCGATCATTTAATTGGCTAAAATAAATAAAATATTCATGATATTTGTTTTTGTGACACGAGTTTTTATTTTCTAAATTGTGAGAAAAGCATAAATGATATCGTTTTCAAATTTTAACCATAGTGAGACAAGGCTTTGATGTAAATTGTGTTAAAATATCGTCTATATAGGTCCACGGGTTACTGAGATATGACTAGTTGAAAAATGAGAAATTTTTTGGGGCCACCCGATATATATATATATATATATACAGTATATATATATATATATATATGATGAATAAAACCACGAAGGAAAAAAGAAACACATGAGGATGTCATTAGACGAAAGCGCTGAGCACCCCTTTGTGTTTCTTTTTTCCTTCGTGGTTTTATTCATCATAAATACTTTTCACGTGTCACTTTCGTGAAATAATTTTTCATATATATATATATATATATACACAGTGCTTTTTTTGTGAAAATACACGCCGGTACAGCGTACCGGTACCTTTTTTTTTCAGAGTGACGTTGACACACGTCCGCTCAAATAAATTAACGTTCCCATCTCGACTGTCTCATTTGGCGGGAACAACAAATTCACATGACAATTCGTTGGCTGACGTCACATGACCCCTCCACCCTCCCTCCGCTCCCGCCAAATGAGTCAGTTGTGATCAGTTGTAATATGAACGTCAATTTCAACATCAATTTTTAACGTCATCGTTTTCATTAAAAGTTCATCACAAATTCAATAGAGAAGGGGGAGAGGGCGCAGGAAGAGGGAAGGGGTGGGAGAGGAATTTTACAGTTTATCAAGGTATGAGTAGCGGTACCTTTTTTTTTTTACCAAAAAAGCACTATATATAATATATATATATATATATATATATATATATAAGTACTACTCACATTCCGCTAACCTCGCATCTGATCCAAATCTGAATCCATGAAGTGATCGAAAGCTTTCGAATCCTAATCCTGATCCAGTAATCTTAAGTCTTTAAATCTGAATCCAAGGTAGAAACTCAAGATTGCGTTCTTTCAGTGTTTTTACCTCAATTAAAGCTATAAAATAACTGCTCGAAACGAACGAAAAATTCATGCAAATCACAACGACGAAGTTTGTTTACTACAGTACTTTACTACTCGCTATGATAATCTAGTGGTAGGTTTCCGGAATGGTACAGTAAAGTGAAAGTTCTGTGTTTGAGTTTTCATCCGGACTTTTGATTTTTTTAATTTCAACAATTAAGTTGTTTTCCTTGAGAGGATAGTGGTTCAAATACCGTGAAAAGCTGAAGGTCTCGTCCGTCATATGACCTTAGAATGTTACGAAAGAAGTTAATGAACGTTATCATCATCATTATTATTATTATGACGACTCACTGACGCTACTGAATGAGTGTGATTCATCTCTGCATACCCAGCTGACTCAGATCCAGAAAATAATGGGACCTTTATAAAACGTCAAAAACAATTTATGACGTTCACTAAAGGTTCCATTTGTTGTTGGGGAGATACCAAAGAATTGCTTCATTTGCGTCACGTTAGAGCGTATAACGTAAGAACCGAAATAAAATCCACAATTTTATTTTGGGAATACCTGACCAATTTGAACGCGTGTTTGAACTTTCATTATTCTTTGATGTTTCCATAAGCAGAATTCGATAAAGCTGAATCCAAATCCGAATCAACACGGAAGTTTCCGAATGTTAATTCGAATTAGAATTCATGAAAAAGCTCTGAAATTTGAATTCGGATGGATTCGCCCAGCGCTGATATACAGTAATGGGTTCCAAAAAACCTTAGCGCCCCCATTTGCAGCTTAAATGTTTACTTATATCGAAATAGTTTATAGTGATTATAAAAATATATAAAATTCTTTATTTATTGCAGGTATTAAAATTACTCTAGCTGATAAAGTGATAATATAATGGCTTCTCAATTAATTGGTGATTCGGAGAGGCAACGTGTGATAGATCGCATACGAGCAATAACATTTCGGGAAGCTCGTGATGCTGGAGCCACCTTTATAACACGTTCATGGGTTGCCAAAAAGTTGCGAAGAAGTGAGGACTTCGTCAAAAGAAATTGGAATAAAACTTTGGTCTGAATGTGAAATGGATACAACCAAATATGGGCGCCCAAATTTGCCACTCTCTCAGGAAACAAAGGGCATCATTGAAAGCGGTACGCGTAAGCGGAAAAACAGCTGTGCTAAATTTTCTAGAGAGATCGAAGTGTTGAGAGGAAAGATCGTTAGTGGTGAGATCATTCGACTGTACCGTCATAGGCAAGGTTTAAAGCCTTGGCATGAACTTCCAAAGCAAAGAAAAACTCAACTTAACATCGATGACAGAATGTGGTTTGCCCATTATCTTGAAGATTGGGATGTGGATGATTTCATGCATTTAGCTGTCTCCGATGAATTTTTTATTTACGTAACACGTCGGCCTAACTACCAAAATGATCGAGTGTGGGCCACAACACCAGATGAAATCGATGACAATGAACATTACCGCGAATTATTAAAAAGTCCAGACTGTGTTGGTGTGTTTGTTTTGTTCACTGCAAAGAAGCTCATGTGGGTGCTGAAGCCAAATGGTCAGAGTTGGGATGGACAGTTTTTTTGTGATATTATTCTATCCCAGCATGTCATTCCTTTTCTAAGAAACCCAAACAATGTTATGGATGTCGATCAGGTCACACTTCTGCACGATAAGGCTCCCTGCTTTAAGGCATTAGCCACTCAACAGTTGTTGCGGAACCATGAGATCGATTTCTTTGGAAATGAAGAATGGCCAGGAAATTCTCCTGACCTGAACGTCTGTGAACACATTGGATCAGTTATAAAGGACAAGGTTGAATGTCTCTTGTTTCAAAAACCTGCAGCAAATCGATTTTCGAAGGATACAATGACGCAACACATTGAAACTGTTTTAGCAAATTTGCGTAACGATCAAGATCTATTCACGTCACTTTTGGCAAGCTACCCAAAGCGAATTCAGGCTGTCTTGGAAGCCAATGGCGGGAACTCCAAGTTTTAATTGTTTCTCATTAAATGCAGGATTAAATTCTCTTTTGTAAGGTACGTTTAGTTTTACTGTACCTCTAATGGTTTAGGCCATGGGCGGGGGGGCTAAGGTTTATTGGAGCCCCGTATATACCTTTCAACATTTCAAATGTTCCGTGCGATTGAATACATCAAAGAAAAATTGGGGGAACTATTATATTTTTAGCCAAAAACCAAAACTTAAACCTCAACTGGCAGAATTGAGCGTCCACTTTTCAAGGCACATAACATGTCCGTTTCAAGATGGGAATGAACTCAGACCGTGCATCTTGAAACGGACATGTTATGTGCCTTGAAAAGTGGACGCTCAATTCTGCCAGTTGAGGTTTAAGTATTGGTTTTTGGCTAAAAATATAATAGTTTCCCCGCTTTTTCTTTGATGTATTCAATCTGACGTGAAAGCAGCGAGTCTTTTGCTTATATTGAGGTTCTAAATGTAGCTGGGCTAGGCTGCTTTAAACCCTAGCTCCTGTCCCAAAGCTGGATCCTATCTGCTTTGCAGATAGCTGGTGAGGGAAGCTATATTTTTGGGACCTCTTTGCGAGTGACCC
The DNA here is from genome assembly GCA_023014485.1 of Bathynomus jamesi. Lineage (NCBI taxonomy): Eukaryota > Metazoa > Arthropoda > Malacostraca > Isopoda > Cirolanidae > Bathynomus > Bathynomus jamesi. Next base: position 590,826 of record JAJOZX010000230.1, read on the forward strand.
GCCCACGTCGGGCTAGCATCATGAAAAAGAAAAACTATGGTATTTGTCATTTACCGTTACTTATTCGGACTATAGAGGATTTAATTATCCTAGAAGAGTTCCTTGTTCCATGCACGGTCTGTGTGTATCATAAAAAACCTCAGGGAACCATTCTGAGTTCATTCCCATACACACACATATATATATATATATATATATACTGTATATATATATATATATATACATTCAACTGCAAAGAACACGCAGTATAAACAACGTAAAGAACGACGCTTGTATAGGAGATATTCCGCGCAAGACGAGAAAGAGAAAACAACAAATGAAAAAATGAAGTACCACCTGGGAATCGAACCCGGGATCTTCCGATTGCCGGTCAGACGCGATAACCACTACACCATGGACTTCACTCTTCCAAATGCCGTAATTCCTCTACATACTCGCAGAAACCAATGCCCCAAGGGGGCACCTCCCGCATGCCGTAACATTATATACATTCATTTTTATTTAAAAGTAGTGGCGGCCATACAACGGAAAAGTTCGATTCTCTCTGGCTTCTTTGACTCCGGACTTTTGCGCCACTCCGTATATAAAAATAGGAGGATGAACAGGCCTGACCTTCATGAAATGGGAATCATCGCACGGAACATCTGAAAGGTTGAAAGATATATGTTATCACTGGATTCCAAAATCTGACATCATGTAACTGAGTATACGTGGTCGGATCAATGAATCCAACCCTATCTTTCATTCGCTTAAAGCCAGTGAATAAAGAGGTTTGCATGGTTGACGATAACGAGTTAATTGACTCTGAATCTCTCACAGCGTGAGTTCTTTGATCGTTTAGAAGTCATAAATCCGAATTGAAAATCGGCTGTCGATATACTAAAGTATTCTGACGGGCTCATTTCTGTCAATAAGAATGACGTTGAGAGTTTTGGGGGAATTTAAGAGCGATAATGTCCATTAAAAAGGCTTTGTATGCGAGGTTTTTTTACAAATTTTCAATCTTTTCTTCCTTAAATGGTTCACGAGTTTAAAAAGGTGTTCATTCAGCCTTTACGTACGTATATTTTCGACGAAAGGTTTTCAGCTTCATTTCTTTGTTTTCGAGGAAAATCTGGTATGTAAGAGAATTCTGCATTTAGTGTTCTATGAACCGGGTGGTGCACAAAAATGTTTCACATTTTAAGAAGCTATATTTTCTTTTTGAATGAAGCTAAGGCGCTCAGTAATATGTCATTGGATGCTCCAATTCATTTTTCTTATTGTTTCAGGTAAATTGATGAAATGGCCTACCAATTTACAGAAGGGCAGAAAGTTTTGATTCAAGTTTAAAAATAAAGGTGAAATAAGTTTTTAAAATGTGAAACATTTTTGTGCTTCTGTCTATTGCAAGCACTGCTGATAACTACCTGGTTGATTTTTGGGGACTTTGTGTGATACATATATACAGGGTGTCCCATAAGTCTGGCATCATAGGAAAAATAATAAAAAAAGGCAAAACAAAAGCTTTTATTTACAGAACGTGCTCAATATGTCCACCATTGTTTTCAATACACAAATTCAGATGTGATACCCAGTCAGCAAGCACGCGGTGAATGATGTCAGGAATAATGGTGTTACATGCCCAAATAATGCGCTGCCGCAAATGTTCAACACTTCTAATTTTCTCTGCGTATACCAGCGCTTTCAAGTGGCCCCAGAGATAAAAATCTAGTGGCGTGAGATCCGGGCTTCTAGCTGGCCATTCCACAGGCCCTCGACGTCCTATCCAATGACCAGGGAATTGTTGGGACAGGTATTTCCTTACTTGGGTGCTGTAATGTGCAAGAGCGCCGTCTTGCTGGAACCATGTTGGGAAATTTCCTTCTTCGTTCAAGACACAGGGAAATGCTTCTTCCTTGAGCATAGGCAGGTAGGTGCCTCCAGTGACATGTTCATCGAAAAAGAGAGGGCTTATGAGGCGATCCTTCCAAATGCCACACCATACCATCACCCGAGATGCACCTTGTTCCTTTGAAGAGGTATACAGTGAGGGTTGTTTTGAGACCAGTAGCGGGTGTTCTGTCGATTTACCTCACCATTTCCATAAAAAACAGCCTCGTCACTGAACAGAATGGTGGACGGGAAATTGGCATCCCGAGCATATTGTTCCGTAGCCCATTCACAAAATTCCATCCGCCGGTCGGGATCATCTTCGCTTAATTTCTGTAGGATCTGAAGTCTATATGGATGCCATTTGTGAGCCTGAAGAATGCGATGGATGCTACTTTTCGACACTCCTGTCTCGGCGGACAATCGCCGAAGAGACTTATTGGGACTTCTGTTAAAATGAGCCAGGATAGCAGTCGCTGTATCATCGTCAGTGGACCTCCTTGAAGGTCCACTGCGCAGTTTATCTTCTATGGCTCCTGTTTCCTTAAACTTTGCAACAAGTCTGCTAACACAACTCTGTGTTATTGGCTCGCGGTCTGGATGCAGTCTGTTAAATTCAGCAGCGGCCTCTCTTTGACTCCGATTTCCTATGAGTAGAATTATCTGGATTCGTTCTTCCTTGCTGACAGACATTATGGCCTGTAGAAAGAGAAAAATATGAATTATGGTTTGTAGAAATAGAAAAATATGAATTTCTCCTATGATGCCGGACTTATGGGACACCCTGTATATATATATATATATAACTTTTTATATATATATAAATATAATTTTATTTTTATATATATATATATATATAACGTAAAGAACGACGCTTGTATAGGAGATATTCCGCGCAAGACGAGAGAGAGAGAACGAAACAAATGAAAAAATGAGGTAACCACCCGGGAAACGAACCCGGGATCTTCCGATTGCCGGTCAGATGCGATACCATTACACCATGGGCCTCACTCTTCCAAATGCCGTAATTCTTCTACATACTCGCAGAAACCAATGTCCCAAAGCTGGATCCTGTCTGCTTTGCAGATAGCTGGTGAGGGAAGCTATATTTATGGGACCTCTTTGTGAGTGACCCGTTGCCCACGTCGGGCTAGCATCATGAAAAAGAAAAACTATGATATTTGTCATTTACCATTACTTATTCGGACTATAGTGGATTTAATTATCCCAGAAGAGTTTCTTGTTCCATGCACTGTCTGTGTGTATCATATATATATATATATATATATATATATATATATCGTATCGCGATACATATATTATTCATATGTCTAGTATCGTAACGAGATACATTTTTGCCAATGTATCGAGTATCGTATCGCGTTACTTTTTTTGGCCCCGATACACCACCCTGGCTGCATCTGGAAAAGGAAATATTATTTACCCTACAGTTTGCTAATTCTGTTACACCCTCTCCGAATTTTATTCTGGGTTTGTATTTTTGGGGGAGGTTATTCTACCGTACGGCGTAGCCTTCTTTAAGTTTTATTCCATTTGAGTTAAATATATATTATTCTAAACTAAATTCAGGCCTGTATGAGGACGGTTTGCAATTGCGAATACTTGCGGTTTTTGGTCCAGTTTGTGTAGAGCAAGCCTAAGGTAGTACGAGTGTGACTGTGACTGATACAAGTAAATCTGTGCTGCCCAAGGGAGGGAACACAAACTTGCGGTGCATCTTGCTCCTGAAGAATCATGCACCAGAACTGATAATGGCTGGGGATGTCTGCAATGCAAACTAACGAAAATTGCAATAAATTGAATATGAATATGAATGTTCTTTGGACTAGACTAACAGAGACCATTGTTGCTTTCACCGATGATGAACGATGTACAAAAGCCTCGTCAGTACTTTAACCATCCTATTTTCTTGGCAATACTGCTGCCAGCTGCTCGTACCCTGAAATGGGCGTATGGGCAGAATAGTGCTCTATGTAAAAAGATGTTTAACTCTTCATACTTCCACTTAAGTATGAATGAATCGATGATTAAATATATACTGTTAATATATATATATGATCAGGGCCGATCAGACGGGGTGCTAGGAAGGCCATTTGGCCTGGGCCTCAAGCTTAAGGGAGGCCTCAAGTTTAGAAACTTTCAGGTTTGAATATAATGTTTTGCAGTGAAAGTAATAACTGGGTTTAGCTGTGGTCCTCAAAAGCTGGAAGTGGCCCGGGCCTCTCTGGACCTACATACAAACTTACTACTGTAGATAATGTCATAGTGGTGATGCCGAATTGTTCGTGGGACTAAATTCTTTCATCTTTCATTTGGGTCTAAAATCGTCTTACCTAAAAATTAAGTTTGCTTTAAAAGGAAAGTAAAAATTCAAAAAATATTTTGGATTTCCTTCGATTTTCTTTTCTTTTGCAGAAATATGTCGTAAAAAAATGCTATCCTTTTTTACAAAAGTTTCTGTCTTTTATCTTTTTCCAATCTTTTAATCCTTTTGGGACTGCATCGATTTAGGATATTAAAATATGCTGGAACTTATATATATATCTGTACTTCTTCATATATATATATATATATGTTTCATGTATGTTTCAAAAGAATTCTATATTTTCTCTCTTAAAAGCTTTGATTTAAATTGTTTATGTGAGCCATATAAAAATAAAAAAAATCCATTAACAAATTGAACTGAATAGTAATTCCTATACAGTGTTGGTGTATCTTTACAAATTTGTATAAGTTTGGTAATAATAAACAATAAATTGCTGATCTCTCTCTCTCTCTCTCTCTCTCTCTCTCTCTCTCTCACACACACACACACACACACACACACACACTATCACTGGGCGCAGATGTTCATTTAGATTTTAAACCAACTATTCTTTTTATGAGTCGTATCATTTAGAATCATTTTGTATTTGCTTTTCTTCCTGGTTTTATTGTAAATAAACTTTTATTGCAAAACACTTTACATTATATCCAAGAGAGTAAATACCTTGATTATTTATATATACACGAGAGTATATATATATATATATATATATTGTGGTGTACCGATTAGTCGGTATCGGCATCGGCACCGGCAGAATCAGCCATTTTTTGGGCATCGGTATCGGACAAATTTAGCCGATTCTCTCACCGATTCTTTTAAATTTTTAAATTTTCACTACAAAAAAAATCTATATTTATGGAGAACTGCACAGACAAAAATACTCTTTATGATAATTTATACTCATTTCAAAGAGGTAATTATCATATATAAAAATATTTTACATTCACAAAAAAGGGAAAGCTTAGTAAGTTAAGTTACCCATAAATTTGCATTTTCTCTAACTAGCTAATTTCTAAATATTATAAACTATTGTAATCTCCTACTCTATATTAATATTAACTCTACAGGGTGTTCCATTTAAATGGAACCCTAGGGAGTAATTAATGTATTTTTTTTCCAGATTTGTGAGGGTAAAGGTAACAAAGGTAATAAAGGTAATAATAAGGTAATAAAGGTAAGGTAAGGTAAGCTAATAAAGGTAATAAAAGTAAATAAAGGTAATAAACGTACCAATATCCTTTCCAATCTTTTTTCCTCCCTATGGTTCCATTTAAATGGGAGTAATAAAGATTGGAAAGGATATTGGTAGCCAGAGTGGCGTAGTATCGCGATACAGGTATCGTGATACATTTTCTCTATCTTGTATCGTATCGCGATACATTTTTATTATTTGTATCGTATCGAAAGATACAATACAAATAAGGGTCAGTAACGTGATATTTTATCAAAGACTCAGTCAGTGATCTTTCCCCAGAATGTCTGATGAATTGTTTGAGAAGTCAATGTTTGTAAAATTCAATAAAAATAGAAAGTAATTCAGTTGTTTCATAATATATATATCGTATCGTATCGTATCGTATCGCGATATATATATTATTCATAAATCTAGTATCGTAACGCGATACATTTTTGCCAATGTATCGAGTATCGTATCGCATTACTTTTTTTGGCCCCGATACACCACCATGTTGGTAGCTTTATTACCTTTAGCTTTATTACCTTATTATTTCTTTTATTACGTTTACACTCACAAATCTTGAAAAAAAAAGACTACTAATTACTCATTGGTTCCATTTTTTTTATGCAGGAAGGAGGGGCCAAGGGCGAATGCCCCCAAAAGCGCCCCTCCCATAGAAGAAGAAGAGAGCCGAAATCAAGGTTCGTGGTTTTCGAGATGCCTAGACACTACGTTTGAAAGATGGGAGGTCATAGACAGGAGGAAAGATGGATTGAGGAAGATTGTTCCAGAGTTGACCGGTTGAGTAGATGAAAGACTGAAAATACCGATTAACCCTTGCATTAGATAGTGGGACAAAAAAGGAATGAGAAAGTGTAGAGAGTCTGGTACTTCGTGCTCTCCTTAAAGGAGGAGACATGCAGTAAGAGAGTTCAGAAGAGCAATGTCCGTTATAATAGCGATAGTAAAGATAGAGTGAGGCAACATTGCGGCGAAGAGAGAGAGATTGAAGACAATCAGTAAGAGGCGGGGAATTGATGAGAGGAAAAGCCTTTCATTCCATCCGGTCAAGTACGGCTGTGTGGGTTGAACCACCCAACACATGAGAAGCATACTCCATACAGGGGCGAACAAGACCCCTGTACAGAGACAGCAACTGAGTTGGGTTGAAGAAACTGCGGAGGCGGTACAGCACACTAGCCTCTTAGAAGCTGTTTTAGAAAGAGAGTATATGTGATTTTTCGAGGAAAGATCATGAGGAAAGGAAACGCCAAGAATGTTAAGAGAAGAGGAAGGATTCAGTCGTGTGTTGTTGAAGGTAAGGGGATAGTCGTGTGGAAGATTGTGACGAATAGGCAGATGGAGGAACTGAGTTTTCGAGGCATTGAAAGCCACAAGGTTTTCTCTGCCCCAATCAGAGATAGCAAAAAGATCAGAGGTCAGGTGTCCCATAGCCGTACTACGCAAATCATGGAGTGACTGTTGAGAGAGACGCTTTGGGAAGCGTGTGAAGAAGTGAAGAGTGGAATCATCGGCATAGGAGTGAATAGGACAGGACGTACGAATTGAAAGATCATTGATAAATAAAAGGAAAAGAGTGAGTGACAGGACAGAACCCTGAGGAACACCACTGTTAATAGCTTTAGGAGAAGAACAGTGGCCATTTACAACCGCAGCTGTGGATCGGTCAGAAACGAAATTAGAGATGAAGGAACAGATAGAAGGATAAAAACGGAAGGAGGGAACTTTGGAAATTGAAGATTTGTGCCAGACTCTATCAAAAGCTTTTTCATATGTCTAACGCAGTAGCAAAAGTTTCACCGAAATCCCGAAAGGAGGGTGATCAAGAGTCAGAGAGATATGCAAGAAGATTGCCACTAGAGCGTCCCTTGCGGAATCCATACTGACGATCTGAAAAAAGATTGTGAGAAGAAAGGTGTTTAAGAATCTTCATATTAAGGATAGATTCAAAAACTTTCGAAAGGCAAGAAATCAAAGAAATTGGACGATAGTTGGAGGGTTGATTGCGGTCACCCTTCTTTGGGACAGGCTTACTGAAAGCGAACTTCGAGCAGGAAGGAAAAGTACCAGATGAGAGCAAAGGCGAAAGAGTTTCCCAGGCAGGGTGTCAGCGCAGAAGCAGAAGCACAGTTCTTAAGAACAACAGGAGGAACACCATCAGGACCATACTCCTTCCCAGAGTTGAGCCCAGATAGGGCAGAAAAAACTTCTTTGGAGGAGATTCTAATTTCAGACATAATAAAGTCAGAGGGGGGGAGGAGATGGAAGAACAGCACCGGAATCGTCCAGGGTTGAATTGTAAGCGAAAGTTCGAGAGAAAAGTTCAGCTTTGGCAGAAGAGACGGCAACTGTACCGTCGGAATGGAAAAGAGGAGGGAAAGAAGAGGAAGTAAAGTTGTTGAAGAGGTTCTTAGCTAGATGCCAGAAAGAGCGAGAAGAATTAGAATTGGCTAAATTTTCACATTTTTGTCGGATGAAGGAATTTTTGGCGAGTCGAAGAACAGATTTTGCACGATTCCGGCCAAAAATATAAGCTGAGTGAGAGTCAAGAGTTGGATGGTGACGGTATCTTCTGAAAGCCTCGTCTCTGGTGCGGATAGCATTAGAACAAGTAAAGCTAAACCGAGGGTTTTTTGCATTAGTAGTAGGAATATAATATGGAATGTACGCCTCCATGCCCGAGAGAATAGAACACCCTGTATATTAAGTTGTACTTTATAATTTACATATATTAAACCATCTTATTATGTTGACTTTATTTTGATGATTTTAATAACCCTATAAACCCAAATTATATATCCATTTTATTTTCGAGTATGCCACCAGGGACTTGAAATTTTAATGAAAAATGTTGTTGTTGTTGATATTATTGAAGAAAGAAAATACCTTCAACATAAGGAAAAACAATTACTTTAAATATTGGTATTCAATTTATGAAACTAAAATAAAATTATTTTATCATTTTACTGAGTAATAAAACTTTTTAACATCATTTTAGCTACGGTATACGAGTAACAAATTCTGGTGCTGTATATTGTGGAGTGAACTGAGGAAAAACGTTTAAGCAAATGTGAAATGTAAAAATATGAAAATTGAAAGGTTTCACACAAGATTAGTAAAATTTACGAAGGGAATTGATTTTTTAAAGTATAGGCAAAAAATCAGCATCGGTATCGGTATCGGTATCGGCTAAATTTTGGAATCGGTACATCACATCACATATACCGGTATATTAAAAGGGGGGAAATACAGCTAAATTTCTGACTGTTATACAGGGTGACGATAAGTTCTGGAAACAGGAAATATTAATTAAATTAAGATCATTATTTTCTCCGTTGCAAATAATCTACAGTTCTGAGAAAAATGTCCTATGTTTCTAGACTTTATGGCCACCTCGCTTATTTGGACCTATATATATTCCTATTTGGTCAATAAAACATTCTATAGAATGCTCTAATAAACTAACTTAACCGAACCTAACCGAACTAAGCCTAACCTAACATACGTTAACCTAACTTAACAACATAACCTAACTTAATCTAATTCAAAATAACTTAACGTTTAAATGTCATGTCGACAGAATAACGTTAGAATGACATATTTTTTCAATTAAGATTTTCTACTTTAGTGTTTTGTCTGGCTGCTAATTTCAATGTATTTTTGTCTGCTGAACTTATCATATATCAGCAAAACTATAGGAAACAAATTTATCTTATTGAACAATCCATATTATTATGAGTTTTGCATTTGAAAAACATTGTTTATGACTCAAGTAGGAATAGCAATAATGTTGCTACATACAAAAGCTATTACATAGAGTTGCATTTTTTTATAGATTTAATAATACACAGAGAGAACTTTTTATTCAATTTCCTAGTTGCTCTATAAAGGTTAGTTAAATTATCACGTTCCTAATCATTTACCCAAGTTTACAGAAAAATGTCGTAAAATCATTAGTCGATTGACTACCTAAACTTATACCAAAATTATCCGTAATTTTTTCGTGTTAAACTAGTCAGTTTATTAGTTAGATTTTGCGACTAGTCAAGTGTCAAAATTACATACCGATGAAGGAAGTCATTCAACTATTTAACAATATTTGCCTAGTACATTTCACTAGTAACTAAAATTTACTTGTATATCATCTGACTACCCTACTTGTTAATGAAACATTGTATCTGACTACCTTCACATATTTGACCCAAGTAATTTGTCTATTGGTATCAATATAGTAATAGTGCATTGACTATTAACTAAGATTCGCTGACATATTACCTGACCACCTTACTTGCTAACGAAATGCATCTGATTATCATCACATATTTTACAAGACTTACCTGACGCTTTGTAACATAGTAACTAGATACATAAATCATACTATTCTTGCCCATTTAAGAAAATTAATCCTACTACCATCGAAATTTCTGAAACGACAATAGAAGTTTGTAATTCTTATAGATACAACAATACATTTTTTTAGGATACATCCACATCCATATAAAGAAAAGATTACATCCAAATATTGTCAAAAGTTTCGCTTTATTCTGAAGATGTGTCTGCTTTTTACATACTCTGTAAATTACATAATTCTACAGGGTGTTGATAAAGTTACGCAAGTGAATATGGTGGAGTTTACATGTACATTTACTTACGTGACTTTATGAACACCCTATACTTTAATATTGAACTTGGTCTTTATCAGAAGCAGTTTTCCTTTAACAAAATAGTCGAATGACGTACTTTTTTTTTAATATCATACATAGCCGAAACTGATCTTCATGGACCAAATTCGTTAATCCGGAAATAAGTGGTCGACAGATATGAAACACTTTTAATTTTCTTCATGATATACTATTTTGTCCACTTCAAAGAAAAGATTCGATTCACATTAGAGTCAAGATTCGATTAACTCTGGTACATATTCATTACAAATTCAAAAGCTGAAAAATGTTTTGTTTTGTTTTTAATACTGAGAAATGAACGTCACAGTCATAAATTTTTACTAAAAATAATAAAAATATTAGACTGTTCTCCATTTCATCCACCCACCTCCGTTTTTGGAATCTTATGATTATTGTTAATTGTAATTCATCATGTACTGTATACATATATTTTTACAATGTTTTTTCAATATTTTTCTATACAATTTAGATATCTCATCATGCCATTAATATATTTACAGAGTTCTGACCTGAATCTGTGGTTGCAAGCATGTAAGCGTTTAAGGCAGAATTAATGGGATTCAGTTTAGTTATTACATAACAGAAATTAAACTAGCAAGTAATAATAATAATAATAATAATAATGATAATAATAATAATAAAAAATTTTATTGTTCTTTGCTACATATGTATGTAAAAAGGGTAACATAATAAGGTATACAAAGAATAATAATAATAATAATAATAATAATAATAATCCTTATTCAGTAAGCACACATTATATAAGATATACATTAGGGTGTTTCACTCGTACAGAGGAAAATATCAAAGGTTAATATTTTTCTCCACTTTGCTTGTGCTTTTATTCCTTTTCATGTAAGAAAGATGTGCACCAATTTTGAAAACGATTAAGTGCACACATTTGAACCTTTTATAATAAACAATTTTCTTCAGTGTTACGAAAAAATTCTCCCTTGGAACCACGGAAAATGAAAAACTCTAATAATAAAATTGGAAAATTCAAATCAATACACATTACACAATACAATACAATTTAATAATACAAAATTTTCTTCAGTGTTACAAAAGAATTCTCCCTTGGAAGCACAGAAAATAAAAAACTCTAGTATTAAAATCAGAAAATCAGAATCAATTTTTGAATTGATACAAGGACGTTCCCGCCTTGGTTCTTTTCGGCACCTCCTTTCGATGATGTTCAACAATCCGCAACAAGAATTGTTTTTACTTCTCGTCCTTGACTAATTCACTGAATTGCTTGATTAATGCAATTCCCCTGCAATTCCCCTCTCCGCTGTGTCGTTTATGACTTTCAGCGCGTTGACTGACTCTCTCAAGCCGTCATTTTGGTGTACTCCTCTACGTTGTCGACATCCCCTACGCCGAAGTTGTCGAAGAATGTCTTCGTCCTTTGAGTGACGAAGTTGCTCAGATCCTTGCCTTCAAAAGTCAGGTTTTTCCACTCGAGTTGTTTGAGTTCCTTCCTCGACGCAGGTTTGTTCAAGGCCTGGAACATCTTTTCTTTCTCATTTGGCGATATCTGTTCATCAAGGAAAGCCAAGCCGACTAGAATCTCCGAGAGATACCATAGATGCCTTTTGGCAACTCTCAAGGCAGCCTGGCCCAGGTCCTTGTTTGGATATGAAATCAACAGTTGAATCATGTCTAGGTCATTTTTCGGGGCCCACCTACTGACCACTGCCCCGTGCCAGAACCGGACATAAATGAAACACGTAAAAAGGGCCACGTCGTGCAATCCCTTCACCTCTCGGTCGGTGAGTTCCAGTTGCTCCCGGAACAAAACCATTTTCAGCACATAGATAGCTTTCGCCATCCACCTGGCTTGATGATGGGCTCCTGGAGACCTGAAGGAGAACTCAGCTCCACCCCAACCTTCAAGGAAAAGGAGCGACAGCTTGAGGAGTTCCTCATAATCTTCTCTCGGGTGACATGAACTTTCAATGACTCCACGAAGATAACTCACCATCCTGATTCGTTCATCTTCCAAGTACCTAGTGGCTGGCTCTTCTTCATCGATCATGGTTTTGAAACAATTTTTGTTAATAAAGTCCCAACGCTGCTGAAATCGTCGAAACAACAGGATTTCAGGACCACTTGTTGGCCCCAGGGACTTATGAAAGACCTCTTCAAAAATGAGCTCATAAATGTGGTGACAGCAAGGCAACCACAAGACCGACCGACCAAGGAATTGTTCAATCCTCATACATGTCCCTTGCAGAAGTCCGGTATTGGACGCCGTAGTGTCAAACGAGAGGCCAATGATGCGGTCCTGAATTCCAAATCGTTGCAGCTCCTGGATGACGGCTCGAGCCACTTGTTCACCTGCACCATCCTGGGCAACAGGCACTCCAAGAAGATGCTCGAACTCTTTCCCTGTTACCACAACAACTACTTTGTCTTCCAAGCTTCTAGAGCTTCCGCCAGCAGCTTGGGGTAGTAGCTTGCTGTCCCAGTGCAGAACTAAGAGAGGTGGATCTTTGAAGATCGACTCCTCAAGTTGTTTGGCCATTTTCTCTCGATACTTGGCACGTGCTCGATGAACAGTTGATGGCGAAATAATAATCTACGATACATCTTGTCCGAGACTTTTAGCAGTTGCAATGAAGGAAGTGCTTGCTTGTCGAATAGAGAGTTGTTCTGTATCCCAAGTATCCACGAGTGTTGGATCAAGTGTGTTCTTGGAACGACGAGGTGACTTAGAGGCCAATGGAGCAGCAAAATCTTCATCATCATCATCTGTTGTCGCCGTTGAGCTAGAGGATGTGCTATTTTCTCGGAGATCTTTTCAGCTTCTTCAGCATGCTTTCGTTTTCGAAGTTCAAGTTTCTTAGCTGCTTCTTCTTTCCGTTTGACAGCCATGGTGTTTTCCCTATCCACCCCAGCCATTGAAGAACTCATTCTGTCCTCCCTCTCCCTCTGGAAGGACAAGAAAACCTTGTCCTCCTCCGGAACTGAACTCATGCTCATCACACTTGACAAGCGATGTCGAAAGGGTCAGCAAGGTCTCCCTTCCACACCTGACGCTTCATAATGGCTTTGTCCGTCTCTCTCGACTTCTCCTTCTTCAAGTTTTGGCACTCTTTATACAGCTTTAGTATAGCAGCTCTAATGTTCTCCTCTGTCTTCACGGGGATATTCGCCTTCTTCCAAACTTCTTGAAGCTTGATACTCGTAGACTTGAAGGCAAGGGGAATTGTTTCCTTCAGCTCCAGGTGATGGTACATAAAGCAGAGGAGGACTTGCTCCCGGGACGGCAATCTTGCTCCTAAGAGCTCTTCGACTGGAGTCTTTTCAATCAGCCAGATCTTCTTTCTTTCCATTTTCAACACTTTTTGCACCTGTGAAAGAAAAGAAAACATTACAATATGTTGGAAGTTGGGACGTTCTTGAGATTCGGTTACAAAGGGCTAAGGTATCAGAAGTGACATAAGTGTGCAACCTCTAAATGGTGTTCAATTTGCTTCAAATTTGATACATATGCTTTACAGATCATAAGGTGTACGGGGAAGAGCAAAGTGTAGTGAAATTAACAACTTCATAAAAGTGGAACACCCTAATATACATTACATCCATACTGGTTTACACAATGTTGGGATTAACGTTTAATTTTTGTAGTTTAATTACAGTATTCTTGTCTGAATATGCCATTGGGAAACATGACAGCTTTTTAGGCAAAAGTCTTTGCGATTCATTTCTATTTTTTGCTACATATATAAGGCATATAAATGGTATACAGAGAGTAACATATAATAATACAAATCTATATATACATATGAGAGTGTGACAGTGAATGCATTCTATATGTAGCATTGTAGAATAGACAATATAATACAATATTAACAGCAACAACAACAATAATGATAATATCAATATTACAATTTATTAGTGTTTTTATACGAGTTGATGGTTTATATAATTTATATAAGTTGATCGTTAAACTTCATGTACTGATGACGATTTGTCAGACACGATTTGAACCAATCGAGGATATTTCCTCTTATTCCATATGCATGAAGTTTATTCAGTAAGATATCATGCGAAAGTGTATCAAATGTTTTTGACAAGTTGAGGAAGACCAAGGCAGTGTGTTTTTTGCTGTTTAAGTTCTGATACATAGTTTCTTGTAGTATGTTTATGGCATCTTCCGTTGTGTGCCCACTTCTAAACCAAAATTGTATTTTAGTTAAAATATTGTATTTGGTTAAGAACTTAGTAAGTTTATTGTATACAATTTTTCAAATACTTTACTTAAGGTTCGCAATACGGAAATGGGGAAATAATTGGATGGAATATTTAGGTTTTCAGACTTACGTAGTCGCCGTTAAAAAATTACGTAAGGCTATTTTTGCTAAAACGTGACCCCCCCACCCCACTGTAACGTTCCGTAACGTGTGGGGTGGGGGGAAGTGTTACATAACATATTAGGGGGTGTCTGGCCTAGCGTTACAGAACGTTTCTAGGGGATCTGGGGTGTCAAGTTTTAGCAAAAATAGCGTCACGTAATTTTTGAACGGCCCCTTATACACAGGCATACTCTGGCTTCCTTTAGACTGTCAAGGAATATACCTAGTGTTACTAATTCATTCATTAGTTTACTGAATGGAATTGCAATTTCATCCGTTACTAATTTGTATATTTTTACTGGGATCGTATTCATGTTAGAATCTTTATTCTTCAGATTTTTTATTGCAAAAGAGATATCGTTCAAGGGAGGATTGGATTAAACATCATTTTTCAAATGTGAAAGGCCTTATCTATTTATTTAATTATTGTATATGGGATATGAAGTGCTATTACGAGGCTTACCTTTACTGATGAAGTGTTCATAGTTCTCTTCTTTTCATTAGGTGTACACAGTTCTTTTACAATATGAGATGTTTGGTAAATGTAGGAAAGCCAAATCTTGCAGTTGAATAGACTACCTACTAAATCCATTGACGTCTATAGTCAGACCAGTTCCATTCCGTTTAATATCTCAGAAGAACTACTGTATATAGCTTACCTATAAACTAATATAGCAAGTAAATAGGACTGTCACAACCTTAAACATGGCTTATTTTCATTTGAAAATAAAAAGAGCGAAGGTTTATTCAGTTTTTATATCGTGTCATGGTACTTATGGTATTTATGGTATTTGGTATTTATGTTTATAGAATTTATCTTAATTAGGTATTTTAAGTTAAAATTAACATTCTGTATATCCTAAGACGGCTTCAAACTATAATTCATGATCGGTAACATTTTCCATATAAGTAACTAATAAGTTAGTAGTCAATAGTTTCACGAAAAAAGTTGGGTCCTTCATAATTAACATTAAAAAACTAATTATTGCCGTCCGGTTAGTCCAGTAAAATAACTAATTTGTTCGGTTAGGCATTGATAATAAATTTTTCTATAATTACGTTCTTACCTTTCACGTATATCTGATCGACAAGACCACACAGTCGACAAGTTATTGTGGGTTAGATTAAGTGAAGTAAAAAATGCATAAATAAGGCTTCAAAACCTTTGAGTCTAACCACCTCTAACAATATGTAAATATGTCTCAAAAATATAAAACTGCATTTATATTTATTCTATTTTAATTACTGTATGGTTTGTGTATGATTTTCTGAAAGGAAGTTCGTAAAAATGGAGGCACGATCGATGCGTCAAGTGACAAAAATATCACAACTTTGGGCGAAAATACAACTACGGCTACCACATTTGAGAGGTCTACTCTCGCGATTATTTTTATTGGCCTGGTGGTATAGACAGATATGAAGCGGAACCGAGTGTCTCCCTTATGCAAATTCAACCCCCTCATAGCCAGGACTAATGTTAGATACGCTTACACTCAAAAGAGGCGCTTCAACGGATTTCTTTTGAGTTCCCAGATATGTCGTGGTAAAAGACGTCCTTGGAACGTGGCCTACTCGAGGCAGGGACGAATCTTCTTTGCGTTGTAATCTTCTATTGGTCTTTATAATATATACACACTGTATATATATATATATATATAATATATATATATATACTTATTTCCCACAGTGTCACTTTCCTAACAATAAATCAGATTTCCGCCGGAACAAAGACCCACTAGAACAACCATTAGAATTGCCATATATATATAGGCCCACATACATTTTGGGTTTCTAAGAAGACTTCAAAAATTTGCCGCCGTAACTTGTACTTTTCCAGCAGAAGGAAAGGAATTTATATTCTGTACCGATTCATCGATTTGTAGTACCTGGTATTCCAGGCATTAAAACCAAGCTCAACCTCTCGTCTATTGTTCATTTCGCAGCCATCCCCTACCTAAAAGAAAAATATATTATAATCAACACTGAAAATTACTATGATGCGCGACTTTTGCGCCACACTGTGTGTGTGTGTGTGTGTGTGTGTGTGTGTGTGTGTATATATATATATATATATATACACTATAATATATATATATATAAATAGTGTGTGTATATATATATATATATATCAGTGGCGACTCCAGCTCTTCAAGACTACTCGGGCTCTTTTTAAATTTTCAAGTCTACATTTGAGCCGACATTTAAATGCGTGACAATAACTTAAGATTATCAATAAAATAAATACATACCTGCCCAAGGCAGTTCAGAATTAAAAATTGTGCCTCTACATAGTCTACAAGGCCGAAGGATATAAGCCCGAGTTCAAATGGTTTTTTTCTTTATACAAAAAATTAATAGGAGGAAAAATGTATTTTATTTAGTGAGAATTAGAAGGAGGACTATTATGTAACCGTATGCAAGCAAATAATTATTCATTAAAAGAACTTTAAATATATGATATTACTTATACTTTCTCGGGCGTAATGTCTTGCGCCCGAGTAAAGGCTCTTGAAAGATTACACGAAAACTTAATGTGTCAATATAGTTTTTTTATAGGTAGTAAGGATATCTAAATGCGCTCAAAATTTGCTTGCGTGACGAAGGCTAGACAGAAAAATAGTAACATATTACCAGCCAAAAACCATTTTTACAATTTGTATTTAAAACTTTTTTTTAAACTTAAATCTATAAATACACAATTTTATCTCTCATGCTTCTCCTTGCCCCTTGACTCTCGGGCTCAGCCCGAGAAGCCCGAGTGCAGGAGTCGCCACTGATATATATATATATACACACACATCATATATGACATATTATGAAACAACTGAATTACTTTCTATTTTTATTGAATTTTACAAACAGTCACTTCTCAAACAATTCATCAGACATTCTGTTTCTCTTTGAAGGAAAAAGATTTCCAGCTATGCTAAAAAGTCTCTCAACCGGAGCACTTGATGGCAGTGTAGTGTTGTATTTGATGAACAGTTCTTTTATCAGAGGTTACATGTGTAATTGTTGGATGTCTGATGAATTATTCGCTAAATAATTAGAAGATGGAGAGGAGAGGGGAAAAGATCACTGACTGAGTCTATGATAAAGTATCGTGTTACTGGCACTTATTTGTATCTTATCTTTCGATACGATACAAATGATAAAAATGTATCGCGATGCGATACAAGATACAGAAAATGTATCGCGATACTACGCCACCCTGTACCTTACCTTACCTTATGTTGTTTCGTGCGTTGGTCTCTCTCCACACGGAGGTCAAGCTGGTGGCCCCGCCTCTAGGTCTGGCTTGGTGGAGGAGCGAGTTGCTTTCTTGTGCTCTCCATCGTACATAGCCAGGCACGCCAGGCTCATCTGGTACCGTCCTGAGCCAGGCATCCAGTCTTCTCTTGAAGACTTCAACTTTGACCCCCGTTACGTTTCTGAGGTCCTTTGGAAGCTGCTTGAAAAGTCTTGGCCCCCTGACAACCAAGCTATTTTCCTTCAGAGTTGAGGAGGTCCCTTGTCGGGCCTTTAATTTGGGAACACTACACATTCTGCCTTTCCTATTTTCCAATGTTGTTTGAATGGTAATTGGGTTTAGTTTGAGGTTTGGTACCAGTTTTTCGATCATTTTCCATATGTAGATTATGGTGTACCTCTCTCTTCTTCTTTCCAGGGAGTACAGATTTAGTTTACATAGTCTTTCCCAGTAGTTGAGTTCTTTGCAGCCATCAATCTTGGCTGTGAAATGCCTTTGCGTTTCTTCTAGTTTATTAGTTTCTTCCTTTTTATATGGGGACGTCAAAACTGAGCAGTATTCAAGTTTTGGTATAATCAGTGTTTTTAGCAGGGGAATCATTACTGTCCTGTCCCTTCTCTTGAACGTTCTTAGTACCTGTCCGGCGACTCTTTTTTCTTTATTTATCGCTACCTGATTTTGTGTTTCAAATTTCGCACCATCTGTCATTATTATCCCGAGATCGATCGCTTTCGTGCTTCTCTGAATTTCCTGTCTATCTGGAGCATAATATGCAGTCTGTTTAAGTTCTTCTCTTCTACCATATCTCAAGAGCTGAAATTTCTCGGTGTTAAATGACATGTTGTCTTCTGACCATTTGTATATTTTGTTCGTGTCCCTCTGCAAGGCCTCCACGTCATGTACATCGCTGATTTTTCTGCTGATCTTTGTATCGTCTGCAAAGGATGTTACTATACTGTTGCTGTTTACTCCGCTGTCTATGTCTGTTAACATGATAATGAACAGGAGTGGGGCCAGTACTGTCCCTTGTGGTACTGAGCTGCATACTTCCGATTCTGATGATGATATACCTTTAATTTTGACGACCAGCAGACGTTCTCTGAGGAAGTTGTAGATCCATTTTCCCACTTTGCCTGTTATTGCCATATATTTCATTTTATGTGCTATTATACCATGGTCACATTTGTCGAAGGCTTTATCAAAATCTGTGTATACAACATCGTAGTTGTCATTGCCTTCCAATGCATCTAGGATATTGTTGTAGTGTTCTATTAGTTGTGATAGACATGATCTACCTGATCGGAATCCATGCTGATTTTCGTTGAATCTTTCCCGTGTCTCCAGGAAAACAAATTTTCTCTCTAACTATTCTTTCAAATACTTTGGTGAGGTGGGACATCAATGACACTGGTCTATAGTTCTTTGCTTGAGATCTGTCCCCTCCTTCATATATAGGGACAATGTTTGCTCTTTACAAGATGCTCGGTATTTCCCCAGTGTCTAGGGATCTTCTCCATATCCAGTATAAAGGTGTAGCTATTTCATTTTTAGTGTTTAATCAATAATGCGTTCCAATTGTCCGGACCTGCAGCTGAATGTGGTTTCATTTGTCCTATAGCTCTCGCTACATCTTCTGGTGTAAAATCAAAGTCTGTTATATATTCTCCTTGCAATTCCTCTTCAAAGAATGCATTTATGTCAGGTATCGCTTTGTCACTTTTTGGGGTACTGAAAACTGATTCATATTGAGCTCTAAATGTATCAGATATTTCTTTTGGATCGTCGGTTAGTTCATTATTTCTCGTCTTTCAGGGCCCAATAGCGGCGCGCGTTTTTGTTTTCCTTTTTGCATAGCTATAGAAGTATTTTGGATTTTCCTTTATTGCTTCTACCACCTTTTCCTCTTCCCTCTCTGTATGGTCCTTAATCAGGGCTTGTATTTCTCTATCGATACCCTCCAGTTTTTCTTTTATTGCTTTCCTGTCATTATCTCCGCAGTTGCCTATCTTCGCCTCCACTCTCTTTTTTTGCGGAATAATCTTCTCTTTTGCCTCTCCAGCCAGCTCCTTTTTCCTTTTGGCTGTGATTTCGGAGCATGTTTTTCTAAAATTCTCAGCATTTTTTCTTCCAAGGTTGTTAGCATTTCTTCAGTTGTTTTATTCTCGAAAATTGTTCTCCATTCTATTTGGGCCATGTGCGATCTGATTGCTTCCCAATTTATAGTCTTGGAGTTTAAGTTAAAGGCCCCGAATTTACTTCTTTCCTCAATATGTGTATTGTCTTTTAATGCTGTCGTCATATTTGTTGATATCTCGATTAAGTTGTGGTCTGAGATAATGGTTGGGGTTATTTTTATATCAGCAATCAAGTTCGTGTTATTCGTGAATACCAAATCCAGGCAGTTATTTTTTCTGGTATTTTCTGTTATCTCCTGTGTCAGCATAAACTCATTTGTGAGAGCCATCAACATTTTTGCTTGCTCCTGGTCTTCTCTCGTGCTCCCCTTGTCCTGATAATATATATATTCCTATCCACCTTTTTGTATTTTATAAATTGGAAGTTAAAGTCTCCGCAGATCATTATATAGGGGGATGGGGGGTTTATGGCCTTCATTAGCTTTCTGATGTCATCAATGGCCTCCGAGAATTTTTCGGTTGGGGCGCTTGGAGGTCTATAGATGACTATTACTATCGCGTTTAGTTTTTCTATTTTCACTGCTAGGAGTTCCACATAGCTGTTTGATTTATTTATTATCGTTTCAGTCATATGGCCTTTCTGTACATATATAGCACAGTCATCTTTACGTCTCGTCGTTCTATCCGCTCTTAGTAAGTTGAAGCCCTGTATATTTATATTTTTCTTATCAATACAATGTTCGCAGATGAGCTTCTGTGAGGCATGCGATGTCCGCCCTGGTTTCGTCTATAAATCCTTTCAGGTACGAAACCTTACTGAGTGATTGGTTTGGTCTTATTCTTGAATATTAGCCAGGATATATATATAAAAATGTATATATTATATATATATATATATTGTATATTTATTGCGTGTATATATACATATATATACATATATATATATATATATATATTAGGGCGAAGTGAAACACAACTTTTTATTTCAAATTTATTTGCCTCACTTGTTTTTTGGTGTATTTGAACATAAAAATGATGTATTCAGTCATTTAATATTTGTAACGCAAACCATCTCTCGCAGTTTTACAAAAAAGCAAAATGACCAGCAGCCGGTTGTTCATAAATAAAAATATGCTCATGACATAAAAACTAAGTGTTCTATCAAAAAAAATAATTGAAGAAAAACGCTTTATAATGCAAAACTATACTTAAAAAACACCATTCTGCATACATTGTATTGAAATAAAATTGTATCTGGTCTCACTTGGTTGGATGCCGTAAATCAATTACATTTGAATGCGATATAAGACCTACTCATCTCAAATATTATTATTTTTTCAGGAGAGGCATCAAATCCTTTTTGGTTTCAAGTGAGGGAAGCAGAGAGCGACTTTTTATTCTTGACCTAATAAATCCGTCTCTTGATTCCTGTGATATTACTGATGCTGATGCATCTTTAACCAAATTCACGGCTCTTTCGACGTTCTGTATGTGAATCGGGTATTTCTCAACTTTCAAACATTTTGTTTCGTACTCAAGCAATTCTTCTTCACACAATTTAGAAGTGAGAGGTGGTTCACTAATATCAATCCTATCCCAGAAGATGATGTCTGTCCAATGTGATGCTTTGAAGTTCAATTCTGGTACTCTGAATTCTCTGATTTTCCTTGTATTGGCTTCCTTACACTTTCTTGTCTGTATTATTCGATCGATTGCAACTTTGCGCAGCTTTTGCTCACTCTCTGACAGCAGTGATAGAAGAATATGTTCTGAGTGAGCAAAATAGGCATTACGTGATATATAAGGTTGAACAACTTTTTGTATATCTTCGGGTAACAGGTTGAACCTTTTTATCGCATCAAAGATATGTTTGGGTCCATCAGGCAGATACGGTTTAAATTTTATATTGAACCAGTTAGGACCATAGTTTGTTACTATGAACAGAACAAGGCTACGTAACTCTCTGGAGGGATTCTTTTGGGAGACATAATAACGACATAGACTTTTAGCTAGAGTTAACCATCTAGAGTTGTTAAGGGGACCAGGCTTGAGTTTCTCTAGGCTTCCGTCAACATATCCTTCTCTTATGGCCCCCAGTTATTCTGAACATGTATTGTTGATCATTACTTAAATCTTCTATGAGCTCATCTGTGAGAACTGGGATGCTATCGACCCCATCCGTAATAATGGAGAACTTTACCACAGGCATCTCATGGCAAGTCTTAAGAGCATTACGAATAGATCCACTGAATGATCTTGGCCCAGTTGTTTTCCCGTCGTATCGCTCAAACAGATGCCTTAAGGGAAGTTAATTTGAATGTAACATACAAATGCTTCATTGCAATGGTTGGTTCAGCTTCTGCTCGATGAAATGGATTATGCCACCTTTAGACCCAGTGTTGACATTCGTACTGTCGCACCCTATCACCTGGAGATTCTGGTCTAGTGTCACTTCATTCAAATAAGCGAACAACGATTCAGATACATCACTTGCTTTTCCAGATTTAGGGCTCAATGGTTAAGGTATTCTCCACCAGGCTCACTCAATAGTACATAATGTTCTTCAACACTTATATCTGGTACCATTTACCATCTTTATTTGTCTTTACCAACGTCTTGTCTTTTCTCCCATCAAAATATAAAGCTTTAACATCACCATAACTTTGTGCAGCTTCAACTTGTAATGTTTTTCTCAATTTCGGTCTCTCTCGCTTCTCACCTTACTTCGATCAATAAAAAGTAACTGTCTTTTTCGGTAATGATACCCAAATCCACCAAAGTAGCTGAAGCAGTGGCCGATGCAGCCCTATCTGAAACACCAATTCTGTCGACTTCCATGGCGAGATTGGGTAAATGGGGTCTCATTTGAATGTTGGAGCATTCATATTCAGACTCAGTTGTTGAACTTTCTTCGGTACTAGAGAGATCAGTATTAGTATCAGGTGAAAGCACATCATCAATGACTACCTTTCGAATTCTTCATGCATGATTAGTTTTCTTCGCTTACTTCCTTGTTGCTCTTTCAACTTTCTTGCATTCCTTTATGCTATAGATCTTGAAAGGGTAACATCCACACCTCCAATCACCATATTTCGCATAGTCCTCTGATCCTCAAGGAATTCCAGTTCTTCTTTGGGTATTCTTGATTCTTTTGGACAAACACAAATAATATGTTTTTCTTTACATCCGCTTTTTCAGCAGCCAAAATCTTGGTGCGAAACGAGGTTGCATTTACAGGCACAAATGTCAAAGAATTCTACCAATGATTTTTTTAACAATTCAATAAGCTTCGCACTGCTTTTGGATCGACTGAGTTGCGTAACCTTGTTGGTAAAGCGTTTCAGCTTAGTAATTATGGATGTTTTACTCATTGAGGGTATTGATGACAGTTTCCACACTTTAACCAATGCTTCTGCTATCGTTTCGAGAATATCATTATTTGTCAATTTTGCAGATGAACCTTCCTTCAGTAGAAGAAACTATCTCCCAACCTGCACATTAGAGGGTAAGACATTACGTGGCAATTCACTTGGAATTCCGAACAGAAAATGTTGCTTCACCGACTGTCTAGTTAGTAGGGATTTTGCCATATTTAGATCTGAAGTTAAATTTCTACAGAAATATCACATTATGAAAATCTGAAAAAATACAAAACACGGAATTAGTTAAAACAAATTATATATAAGCTCTAAAACTAAAATGTAAACATATTTTACTCAATAGTCTTTGTAGCCACCCATGCTACAATATGCAGCATGCGGTTCCTACCCCCATCCCTTATCAGCCATATGCAAGATCTCATTGACCTCGAGTGAGACTGATGTTTAGATAAGCGTCTGTGTGTTCTTAAGTAGTTGGTGATTAATAAGTATCGCTTGAGTTGTGTGAATATATTTACCCGTTATCATAGTTATAACCAAATAACGCACAATATAACGCAATATCTTCTTTCAAAAGCCGATAGATATTATACTAGGGGTCATTCAAAATATGACTTTTCGCCATTTTGTTTTCGATAAAAATGCGGCGGGTGGAGGGTCCTAAAAAGAAAATACAGTATTATCTTTTTAGAACTTCTAGAGGGTCAATACACCAAATCGTGAGTGAGGCAAGACGATTTAATATTTTCACTCCATTATAATATATATATATATATAATATATATATATATATATATACACCATATGTCCCACAAAAAGTACACCCAACTTTAGATTGTACTAACTCCTCCAAAAATTGAGATATTTTGGATCTGTTTGTTTGATTTAATATAGCAAATTATTCTTTGTTAACGTTCAAATTTATTCATGTTTAAACGATTTAGTGTTTAAGCATCTGCTTTTAACTGAAGGGTACAACATGGATTGCGCAAAATTGGTCATTGAAAAAATAATGTGTGTGCTATCGATGTAATGAAAAGACAAATACATAATAATAGATACTTTAACATAATTTTAATAAGATACAAAGCAGATTTTTCTTTATTCCTTATTGCAAAAGTTATGCTTAGTTTCGTTTTATTTCAACATGACCGCCATTCCTATCGATACAAATCTGGAGTTGAGCTCTCATCTTCCCCATCACTCTTTTGATAAGATCTGGATTGTCTTTTAACAAGTTGATTTCAGCTGTGCTGCGAGTCCTCAAATCATCTAAATTGATAGGTTGTGATGCAAATACTCTATTTTTCAAATGACCCCATAAAAAGTAATCACACGGGGTCAAGTCAGGGCTTCTGGGAGGCCATTGAATGTCATGGCCTGTAGCAATTACTCTTTGGTGGAAGACTTCCTGCAAGCGTTCCTTCACAATAACTCTCCTGTGAGCAGGAGCTCCGTCTTGCACCCACCAAATACGATTAAATCGGTTTCCATAAGTAATACGTATTTGTGGAAGGATTTCTCGGTCTATCATTTCTAGGTAAGCTTCACCATTTAGATTACCATCGTAAAAGACTGGGCCAATTAACGCTCCATTGCCGCACAGTCCTACCCAGAGAGACAGTTTTTGTCTAGAGTTATTCTTTTTGTAGATATGATTGTCACGTGGATGATTTTTTGGTGCATACTGATGACAGATTTGTCTGTTCACTAGACCATTCATAAAAAAGGCCGCCTCATCTCCAACCACTAATTGTTCCGTGAATCTTTCTGGTTTTTCAAGAAACCACTGGGCAAATCTTAGGCGGCGAGGTAGATCTCCTTCAATGAGTTGATGTCGAATTTCCATTCTGTATGAGTACAAATTCAAATCCTCACGAACTATTCGATGAAATGACATGCGTGAGAGTTCTTTACCATTTCGCCTGGTGGACACTTTTGGATGTCTCTCTAATAAATGCCGAACATGCTGAATGTTCTCGTCTGTTCTTGCCGTCTTCGGATGGCCTGAACGTCCTTTGTTCAAATTGAGGACCGTTCCTTCTTCTTTGTATTTCCGAACATTCTTCAAAATTGTATGTTTAGTTGGAGAAGCTCTATCGGGAAATTGCAGTTCGAAGGTATTCTGAACTTGTTTTAAGCTTTTAGTTTGCAGATAAGTTGTGACCATGAGAACGCGCTGCCTTCGTGTAAACTGCATGATAAGGGTTTCAAAGTTATTTATAAATTTAGTAATTCAGATTCTTCATTTATATGTATGACTCGTATCTTAGATACAAAAGTTCGAATTATTTAAAAAAATATTTGCAATATCCTTCGACGTAAAAAGTAGCACATTGGTTAAAGCAAGAGGAGCTATCTGGCTGGGAGAAATGATCATTCCGCACAACCCATTTTGCTGTACCCTTCAGTTAAAAGCAGATGCTTAAACACTAAATCGTTTAAACATGAATAAATTTGAACGTTAACAAAGAATAATTTGCTATATTAAATCAAACAAACAGATCCAAAATATCTCAATTTTTGGAGGGAGGAGTTAGTACAATCTAAAGTTGGGTGTACTTTTTTGTGGGACATATGGTATATATATATATATATATATATATATGTGTGTGTGTGTGTGTGTGTGTGTGTGTGTGTGTGTGTAAGAGGGTAATTCAATAAGCATCCGCACTTTTTATTTTCACAATTTTGTTTTCACATCTGATAGATTATAAACACATCACTTCTCAACATAGTCTCCCTGTTTCTCAAATATACTTAGTCCAGCGATCTACAAGCTTCCTAATGCCATCACAAAAGAATGTTTTTGGCTGTTTGCGTAGCCAGTCATGCACCGCCTTCTTCAGGTCATCATCGCCTTGGAATCGCTGACCTCTCAAAGCGTCTTTTAGTGGTCCAAACAGGTAAAAATCCGAAGGTGCAAGGTCTGGACTGTAGGCTGGATAGTCGAGAACTTCAAATTTAAGTTCTTGAAGACATTTTCTAGTCTGTGCAGGGTATGAGGGCGCGCATTGTCGTATAATAGAATAACACCTTCCGACAATCTCCCTCTCCGTTTTGTGCGAATTGCTTGCTTTAACTCATTCCGAAACATGTCAGAATACGATGCACTTGTTACTGTAGTTCCACGCTCTACAGTAGATAACGTTCAAAGATAGGGCCTCGTGTATCCCAAAACAGTGTTAGCATAACTTTACCTGCTGACGGCTGCGCTTTGAACTTCCTTGCAACGGGAGATGTTGGATGCTTCCATTGCATGCAATGCTAGGCTACTTTGCAAACAGGCCAGAAGATTGGCCATTTTGAAAAATGACTGGTAATCCTGCCAGCCATTTTGTGAAAAGGCAGAACTTCACTTAGGAGATTCAATCCAGTTCAATTGAAATTATTGAAATTATTGAAATTGAAAGTATTGAATGTCCAGTTAGGTTAATTGAACCCCCGGTTAGGTCAACTGTCCGCCCTTGACGATTGGTTAGGTTAAGTCGTGATGTTTTCGTTCAACAACGAAAATATCACGACTTAACCTAACCACTCGTCAAGGGCAGACAGTTGACCTAACTGGGCATTCAATTAACCTAACCGGGCATTCAGTTAACCTAACCGGACATTCAATGTCCAGTTCGACATTGCCTTTTCACAAATTGGCCGGCAGGATTACCTGTCATTTTGGAAAATGGCTAATATGCCGGCCTGTTTGTAAAGTGGCCTGGCATTTAATGCCATTATGCCGGCTTTTTGGCCCTTTTGCTAAAAGGCCGATTTCTCAAAAAGGCCGTAACATACAGTATATACTATAATGTATATATACTATATATAAAATTTTAAAAATGTGAGGTTTTTTCTCAGCTGCCACTATATATATCACATTTGAGAAAATCTACTAAAACATGTTTCTTTTTCTTTATAAACAAAAATGCACGTTTAGAAAGAAAAAAAGAAAAGACAATAATCTTACATAAAAAGTAGCACGTCCACCGTACTATTCACTATTTGTACTTTACAATTTTTTACTATTTTAGGTAGATATAACTAAATTACAGAAAATGTTATGTTAACTTTATTTTACTATTTTCTTTTTTTCGTGGATGCTTAACCCCAGCTTCAATTAATCTGTAATGTGAAAGCAATTATTATTATTACTATTATTATTATTTATTCATTTGTTCATTATTTCTTTATTTCTAGTTCTTCTTCCATGCAATGCAATGAGATCCTTGGACTGGTCCAGAATTCAAATATGCTCATTTCTTAGTTAAGTCACAAAATGTGCAAAAAAAACATGATACTCAGGGATTATTCATATTACATATTAAAGCAAGCAAGTAGCTGAGTTAAAATTCACACTACATACTTGTAAAAATTGGAAAATAGTGGTTTCGACCGATTTCTTTTGAAGCTTCATTTAGACCGATTCAATTGCATTATTAATATATATATATATATATATATATATATATATATATATATATATATATATATATATACATTTTAACTGCAAACAACACAGTATAATTAATGTAAAGAACGACGCTTGTGTAGAAGAGCGTTCCGCACAAAATCTTGTGCGGAACGCTCTTCTACACAAGCGTCGTTGTTTACATTAAATATATATATATTGTGTGTGTGTGTGTGTGTGTGTGCATAAATCCATGTTACGGTTTTGAATTTGAATGAAAAGGATGTTAAATATACAGAAAAAGAAAAGCTCTGTAATATGTTAATAAAAACCCACTCTAATAGAGAGAGTTTATTTCCACAACAGTTTCGATGCCCACTGGCATCCTCTTCGGGTGGATACAGAAAAACGAAGAGGATGCCAGTGGGCATCGAAACTGTTGTGGAAATAAACTCTCTCTATTAGAGTGGATTTTTATTATCATATTTTGACCTTCACGTAAAAAAGTGAAGTTTTTTTTTAAAGCTTTGTAAATTTAAAACAGGAAACAAAGCACTAATACGTGCAAGATATCAAATTCATCAGATATCATCCATCATTATATAGAGCAGCGGTCGGGAACCTATGGCTCGCGAGCCAGATCTGGCTCTTTTGATGACTGCATCTGGCTCGCAGATAAATCTTAGCTGACATTTCTTAACACGATAAGTAATGAGTAATTCCTTCCTTTTTTAGGCTACGGCCACACACGACGATATTTGCCGTCCAAAGTGTACGATAAATATCACGCTCCTAACCACGGCCTTGGCTCCTCCCACTCAGTGACGTAGGATTCTTGATTGGCTGTCTTGTGCGTGACGTTACTGATATTCATATACAGTCAGTCGCTTTTCAGCAGTGGTAGTGGGTGGTAGTGCTATTTTATGCAGAGCAAACCCTTTTGACGAAGATGGCGAAAAGAAAAAGGGATGAGGAGTACCGTACATTTCAGGACGAATGGACAGAGGAATTCGCCTTTGTAGAAAGAGCAGGTACTGCAGTGTGTCTAATATGTATTGATAAAATTTCATCGATGAAACGGTCAAATATAAAGCGGCACTTCGACACACGCCATGCTACATTTGCATCGAAATATCCAGCGGGAGACAGCAGGAAGAAGGCATGTCAAGAGCTACTGCGCAGAGTGCAAACCAGTCAACAGCAACTCAGTGTATGGACCCGACAAGGTAACTGGAATTCGGCTAGCTTTGCTGGTTCTTTAGCAATAGTGAGGAACGGAAAGCCATTCACAGATGGCGAGTATGCCAAAACATTCATGCTTGATGTGGCCAATGAACTTTTTGACGACTTTTCAGATAAAGACAAGATAATCAAACGAATAAAAGACATGCCCCTGTCAGCAAAAACTGTTCACGATCGTACCATCATGATGGCAAATCAAGTGGCGGAAACACAAGTGAAGGACATAAATGCAGCGTCATACTTTTCCCTCGCTTTGGATGAGTCAACAGACGTAAGCCATTTATCCCAGTTCAGTGTGATTGCAAGGTATGCCGTCGGTGACACACTGCGTGAGGAAAGTCTTGCTGTTTTGCCAATGAAAGGGACAACAAGAGGGGAGGATTTATTCAAGTCTTTCATGGAGTTCGCTAAAGAGAACAATCTACCGATGGATAAACTTATTTCAGTGTGTACTGATGGTGCTCCGTGTATGGTGGGGAGCAACAAAGGATTTGTAGCGCTTCTTCGTGAACATGAAAATAGACCCATCCTAAGTTTTCATTGCATTCTACATCAGGAGGCGCTTTGTGCTCGAACGTGTGGCGAGCAGTTTGGTGAGGTGATGTCGCTGGTGATTAAGGTGGTCAACTTTATTGTTGCTCGAGCTTTAAATGATCGCCAGTTTAAAACACTGCTGGATGAAGTTGGGAATAATTACCCCGGTCTGCTTATGCACAGCAATGTGCGTTGGTTGTCAAGAGGGAAGGTTCTCAGCCGTGTTGCGGCTTGCCTGAGCGAAATCCGAACTTTCCTTGAAATGAAAGGCGTCAAGCATCCTGAGCTAGCTAACACTGAGTGGCTCCTGAAGTTTTACTACCTCGTGGACATGACTGAACATCTGAATCAACTCAACGTGAAAATGCAAGGCATTGGAAATACAGTCTTATCCCTTCAACAAGCAGTGTGTGCATTTGAAAACAAGCTGAAACTCTTTATCGGGGATATTGAAACAGGTGGTTTACTACACTTTGAAATACTGGGACAATTTAAAGATGCGTGCACAGCAAATGACCCCGCTCAACATTGTGATCTCCAGCAGCTAGCTGGCTTCACATCTAATCTCCTGCAATCATTCAAAGCACGCTTTGTAGAATTTCGTGAGCGCACTCGTCTTTTTAAGTTCATCACTCATCCACACGAGTGTGCAGTGGACAAAGCCGACCTGAGTTACATCCCTGATGTCTCCATAAGAGATTTTGAGGTAGAAGTTGCTGACCTGAAAGCCTCAGACATGTGGGTGAATAAATTCAAGTCATTGAACGAAGATTTGGAAGGACTTGCGCGTCAGCGAGCAGAGCTGTCGAGTAAACACAAGTGGACAGAAATGAAAAGACTTCAATCCGAAGACCAGCTGATTTTCAAAACTTGGAACGCGCTTCCAGTCGCATACCACACACTGCAGCGTGTGAGTATTGCCGTGTTGACCATGTTTGGCTCTACATATGCATGTGAGCAGTCGTTCTCACATCTGAAAAACATCAAAACCAACCTACGGTCACGTTTAACGGATGGAAGCCTCAATGCCTGCATGAAGCTTAACCTGACCAACTATCAACCAGACTACAAAGCCATCAGCAAAACCATGCAGCACCAGAAGTCACATTAGTCATATTGGTAAGAAGTATTGAATTTATTATTGGTTAGCTTCAGTATAACGTTATTAAAAAGAATAAATTCAGATAATTATTATACTCTAAATTTTTTGGTCTTACTTAAAAAATGCACGCATTTAGTTGTATTCAGTGTTAAAAAATATTATAGGGCTCTCACGGAAATACATTTAAAAATATTTGACTTTCATGGCTCTCTCAGCCAAAAAGGTTCCCGACCCCTGAATTATAGAGTATAGACAGTGTTGTAATCTTTTTTCGAAATTAGTGAGAACCTCTTCAAATTCCTTGGAGGTTAGGCGTTTATTACATGCTTAATTGTTGGTTTAATGTCTTCTAAATCTTTAGTCTTATTTGCATAAACATTAGTTTTAATCATTTTCCAAATGTAGAAATCTAATGGTTGAAGATCGGGTGACTGGGCAGCCCATGTAAAGAGGAAGCACAGCGTCCAATCTATCTTTCCGGAAAGGTTTTGTCAGGGAAGGTTCAAACACATACCATAATGAGGTGGGCCCCGTCTTGCGGAAAATCAAGTTATTCAAAAGGTTTCAATTTACAGTACACTTGCACATTGAAATGTTATGCACTTTAACGAAACACCTTTTAGTTTTATGCCATCTACGCTGTTCAGAGACAGAAGAAGGGGTAAGGAATAAAATTTCTTGACGGTATGATTAGAAGTGTATATTGTATGATTTTTTCTTATAGGCATGCAGTATTTTATCTTTTCTCTGGGGAGAGAGGGTTACATCTTTACATTGGCGGTAACAAACTGACAAGATAACATTATATTTGAAAAGTACCATTGCCACGCTTCAAATAAGCTGTATTTTGTCCCCCCTTACTTCTTATAACGTATGACGTAAATAATAAAAAAGCAAATAGATAATGAGATGGTGAGCCATCAGGGCATTTTTGAACGAAATGTAAATTGTTTGTGGGAATTTTGAAAGTTTATTATATTTTTCACAGATTTTTCCCCGCACTTACGCAGATGATGAAAAAAGGTTCGCGAAAAAACATAAAATTCCGAAAAAAAATTCAGAAACCAATAAATAGTAATATTTCGTTTTTTATTTTGTTTTTTTTTGGCAAAATAAAATTTCAGAAAAAAGTATATGAATTATTAAATTTAAGGGCATTTTGAACAAAACAAATTAAAATCATATAGTAATTATTATATTACACTGTGCAGTAATTATTATACTTCTATACAATTAATAGCGCTATGAATTTGCCGGTGGCCGGTATATTCCACCGCGGAAAATTCCACCACGGTAAATTCCACCAGGTAAATTCCACCAATGGTAAATTCCTCCACGATAAATTCCACCGCGGAAAATTCTCCCTATGGAAAATTCCACCGCGGAAAATTCCCCCTGATTTCTTTTATTTAGTTTCAACTTTGAATATATCTATAAAATATATCTATAAAAAAAAATCTATAAAATATAACTATAAAAAATATATCTATAAAATATAACTATAAAAAATAATTTATAATATTCAACTTTGTATATCTATAAAATATATCTATAAAAAAAATCTATAAAATATAACTATAAAAAATATATCTATAAAATATAACTATAAAAAATAATTTATAATATTCAACTTTGAATATATCTATAAAATATATCTATAAAAAAAAGGGTCAATCCCAGAATAGGCACCTGATGTACCTCAATCCCAGATGAAGCACCTGCGTTCAACCTCAATCCCAGAATAGGCACCTGGCAAGGAATTAAATAAAAAAAACCTGATGGTTAGGTTAGTTAGTTAGGTTAGAGTTGATTTTTTCAAATATTGATAAAAAACAATGAAATTATATCTCTAAAAACTGTTTATATTTTTTTCTCCTCAATCCCAGATTAAGCACCTGTGTTTTGCCTCAATCCCCGATTAAGCACCTAAAAATGATTTCAGGTGCCTATTCTGGGATTGATCCAAAAAAAATCTATAAAATATAACTATAAAAAATATCTGTATAAAATATAACTATAAGAAATAATTTATAATAATAATTTAGTCAAATAAAAGTTGGCAAATGGCAACCCTGCATGGTGAGTCTACATTTGACCTTGATTTCTTTTATTATTTAGTTTCAACTTTGAACCCTTAGACCATGGCTATATGTTTTTTATATATGTAATATTGTAATATTCGTTGTATTCTTCTATTTGTACCCATATGAATAAAATATTTACATTTTACTTATTTAAATCATATTTTATTTTAAATAATTTGGGGTGGAATTTACCTGGTGGAATTTACTTTGGTGGAATTTACCATTGGTGGAATTTACCTGGTGGAATTTACTTTGGTGGAATTTACCATTGGTGGAATTTACCTGGTGGAATTTACCGTGGTGGAATTTTCCGCGGTGGAATTTACCTAGAACCGAATTTACCACCTATATACATAGGTAATTACCTCAGCAAGAAATGGGACATTCAATAAGCTCCATAAACGTTTATAAAACATCAATAAAACATTTATGACGCTTACTAAAAGTCCCATTTCTTATTGGGAGCACTCCCAGAAATAACTTCCAGTACATGAAAAAGGAAGATGGAACGTGTTTACTCATTTCAGCAAGAGACAGCAGAAGAGGAGAGACAGGAATTAAGTACTTTCTCTCCTTAGTATGTTGGAAGACCGAAAATACCGCGCTTACGTAGTTTCTTTGGTTGGTTGTTGTTCTTTTGGATCAAAAGTTTACAAGAACATTTTCAAGTTTTAAGTAAAGAAAATAAGAAGGATCACATTTATAGCTTGAACAAGTTTGTGTTAATATTGTATATATATATATCTCTCTCTCTCTCTCTCTCTCTCTCTCTCTCCACATATATATATATATATATACATTTAAACTGCAAACACGCAGTATAATTAACGTAAAGAACGACGCTTGTATAGGAGAATATTCCGCGCAAGATGAGAGAGAGAGAACGAAACAAATGAAAAATGAGGTAACCACCCGGGAATCGAACCCGGGGTCTTCCGATTGCCGGTCAGATATGATAACCATTACACCATGGCCTCACTCAATCAAATGTCGTAATTCTTCTACATACGCGCAGAAACCAATGCCCCAAGGGGGCACCTCCCGCATGCCGTACATTATATACATTTAAACTGCAAACACGCAGTATAATTAACGTAAAGAACGACGCTTGTATAGGAGAATATTCCGCGCATTGGTTTCTGCGCGTATGTAGAAGAATTACGACATTTGATTGAGTGAGGCCCATGGTGTAATGGTTATCATATTTGACCGGCAATCGGAAGATCCCGGGTTCGATTCCCGGTGGTTACCTCATTTTTCATTTGTTTCGTTCTCTCTCTCATCTTGCGCGGAATATTCTCCTATACAAGCGTCGTTCTTTACGTTATATATATATATATATATATATATATATATATATATGTATATAGATAATATATATATATATATATATGTATATAGATAATATATATATATATATATATATATATATATATATATATATATATGTATATAGATAATATATATATATATATATATATATATATATATATATTATATATATATGTGTGTGTGTGTGTGTGTGTGTGTGTGTAAAAATGAACAATGAATAATTCCTATATAATTCTTATATTTATATAAAAATCCACATGTCTACCTAATCCTTGTATTTATATAATCTTTATATTCAAATATTCATTTTTACATAAGGACCAAACTCGCATAATGCAAGTTTGGATGATTTTAGTATTCAATGTAAGGTAAATTCTTTAACATAATATTATTATTCGACCATATTCATCCATATATCTATACGTCCATATCTTATCTTGACCGTTATCTTTTATTAATTGTATTAATTATTCATGCATCGGATGTACCTATTGTGTACCTATTGTCTACTTATGCCCTATTGACATATCAGTCCATGTTTACTCGTGTCCGTCTCTATATCACACACAACCTATTGTGTGACTACCGATATGTGTACAATACTTTTTGTGCATTCGTACATGTCCCCTGAGGATCATGATTACGTACATAGTTACGTACATGTAAATACGTCCACATGTATTCTGTTTACTTTTTCTTTTAATTATTTCACTTCTCGCAAGTTATTTGTTAATGCTGATACGAATGTTCGAATTCCGATGACGTTGCCAAAAGCAAGCATCTGAATTCGAAATCTTCTCTCTTGCTTCTGCTACCAATTT
Organism: Bathynomus jamesi; assembly: GCA_023014485.1. Lineage (NCBI taxonomy): Eukaryota > Metazoa > Arthropoda > Malacostraca > Isopoda > Cirolanidae > Bathynomus > Bathynomus jamesi. Next base: position 625,568 of record JAJOZX010000230.1, read on the forward strand.
ATGACGTTAAGATGTTATGTTATATTATTATAATATACTGTATTGTTTCCCTGCCAGGCTACTGGTTCGTTATCTGCTTACGTCACATAGTTATCCCCGTTCTCATTACTTGTACTTACTATCTCTACCTAATTGTCATTCAAATTCTACATATTACTTATGTATTACGTTATCACAAATGTCCGTGTACTTCCAATGAAAAGTACACCGTATTTTTCTACGATTTCCTCATCGTTGGCTAATTAGACTTTCAAACTCTGATAACCAACCATGTTCTAATAATATTAGACATAATTTGGCGTAATTATTGTTAACTATAAATATATAACATTGCTGTTAATCCCCTTTAAATTATAGAACAATGGTTAACTCTCCTTGATTATATAAATTGCATCACCTATTTACATTACTTCAATATTAGCTATGTCAATTAACAATTTGCTAAAATTGTAATTAAATGTAATAATTTAATATAATGTAATTAATGTACTTTAATGAAACTGTAATTAACGATAATAAGAGAATGTGAATTAATTGGTAATTATAATCATAGTTGTAATAAACCAAAATTACAATGTACTCAGTGATGTACTTGGGATTGTACTGAATGTACTACTCCGACATTATGTCGCCATTTAGGAATGTACACTCGGCGATATCATTATTATTTTTTATTATTATTTTTTCGTTGGGATACATTTTTGAGTTGCTTCCTATTTTGCCAAATAATTGGTGACTTGTTCTTTTCAAAATTTCTTAATCATATATTTAGATTTAACTTGATAATGAATCATGATTAGAATTTTCAATGTTCGTGTTTTGTATGCATTCTCTCTTCGTTGTGGAGGGTGAAGTCGTGTCTTGCCTAAGCATTTAATTGTAAATCTTAAACCTTTAATTTTTGCTCATATGCATATTTTAATGTAAAGATGCATAGTTCAATTTCCACTTCTAATTAACTCGGCAGACTCTGAAACCATCAGATCTGAAAATACGCTGTTGTAGTAATGCTTAGTTAAGAATATTAATTTGTTTAATTAAATAAGATAATGTTTAATGTAAATCATTTACTAATAATTATGAAACTAATTGTTTAAAATGGGTAGGGTTGGTAATACTGAATAGGCTTTGAGTGGACTACCCTATAACGGTTTTTCAGTCTTGAGGCAGAACGCGTTACGCGTAGGTGGGCAAAATGTAACGTAGAATAAATAAGTTGTGTGTGTCCCTCTCCGACCTAAATATATTTAGTAATATTTCATACTCGCATATCCCCTAATTAACTAAACCATTTTCGAAATTAATAAAACGTAACAAGTGTTAAAAAAAAAAAAAAACGAGTGTAATAATGCTTAGTTAAGAATATTAATTTGTTTAATTAAATAAGATAATGTTTAATGTAAATCATTTACTAATAATTATGAAACATTGTTTAAAATGGGTAGGGTTGGTAATACTGAATAGGCTTTGAGTGGACTACCCTATAACGGTTTTTCAGTCTTGAGGCAGAACGCGTTACGCGTAGGTGGGCAAAATGTAACGTAGAATAAATAAGTTGTGTGTGTCCCTCTCCGACCTAAATATATTTAGTAATATTTCATACTCGCATATCCCCTAATTAACTAAACCATTTTCGAAATTAATAAAACGTAACAAGTGTTAATAGAGTATTAATTAATATTCCCCCTTCGTTTTGTAACGGTCTTTTAGAATCAGAACTCGGCGTCGCTACCGGAAACTATACGAAGAAAGTGATAAATTAAAGAAAGAGCCGATAGAGAATAAACAGAGATATAGTAAAGTAGGAAGAAGCGTAAGTAAATAAAGAAATAACGAAGAAAAGATAAAATAATAAAGCGTTCACTACACTGTTTAAGATAAAAAAATATGGCTTCCTCTTCCTATATCCTGTTTATCTGTTTAACCATTGCCACAGCAAAAAAAATACTTTATTTTCAAATATGGTGCAAAAATAATGCAACTTATAGAGAATAAAAAACGACACAAGTAAACATTTAATAATAATGATGTTAGCAGATTATGGGTATATAAACCCACAAAATTTCTTCCATGTTCATTCTGACTAGACTGATCTAACTCAGAGGCTGAGCATTACGTGTAACATTTTAGCAGTAAATTACTGTAAGAAAAAGTCTTTATCTTCTCCTACGAACCTTGCTTTCTTCAGAGAACTTAGTCATTAAAATCTCCCGATACGTTACAAGAAGAATCAGTGAACCCTCAGAGAATTTAATAAGCCTCCCAGAATCCTCCGAGCCACTATAGAAGAAATCGGAGAGTAGTATAGAAGAAACTACTGCAAGTAACAAATCCGTTGCTGGCACCAAGCCAGAACCTCCGTCGACTTCGAACCAACCCAGGCCATAGACGGAGGGGGTTAAATATATATATATATATATATATATATATATATATATATATATATATATATATATATGGTGGCGGGGCCACCAGTTTGACCTCCGTGTGAAGAGAGACCAACGCACGAAACAACATAAGGTAAGGTGTGTATATATATATATATACTGTATATTATTATATATATATATATATATATAGAGAGAGAGAGAGAGAGAGAGAGAGAGAGAGAGAGAGAGATAATATATACAGTAGGGTGGCCCAAAAAAATGAAAGTTGAAAATATCTTTCTCCACAAGGCCATCCGTATTCCATATCAAAATGTAAGAACTCATGGCAAAAATTAGACAGATCATACAATATTTAGAGGTCGCGACCAGTTCCTATATTTTTAGGATTTGAAACAAAAATACAATATCAATGTATATTTCAAAATTTAAAGTCACCAGCACAGAGCACATGTTATGTAAAAATATACTAGAACACACATGTCATAGCAGTTAATACGACTGCACTAAATCCTTGTATATCAAACAAACAACGTCACACCCGTTACTCTTTCTTCGTCAAGGTCAACTTCGTCGGAACTGGCAATCTTTTTCGGTGGCTGGCGACGAGTCGCAGTAGGTATTGTTTCTGGGTCTCGTCATTCGTCAGCGCGGTATTGTAGGACTGAATAAGAGCGACTCTTCGTTCGGCACAGTCGTTGACGACCTTGAGAAGCCTGCACTTAGCCTTAAGTAACTGGAAAATGGGGTCTGTCAGCCAGAGGAAGGGAGGTTTTGATAAGAATGTCTTGGCTTCATCTTGTCCTTTCATGGAGAGTATATCGAATATCTTCAAAGATCGGCTCGTGATGTACGACGCCAATGAAGAACGATGATCGAACACAGTCCCGTCCAGATGTCTCAAGAGTTTTTGGTTTGAAAGACGTAAGAAGTTGTCAACCATGGCTGCTGTGGTGATCTCGTCGACGCGATCGTCGAAGAGGGCGAGAGGCGCGAGGTGTTCAGAGAAGTACCACAAATGGCAATAGAAGGCCTTAACAGCCGCCTCCCTGATGGCACGGTCAGGATATTCATGGAGGAGAGCAATTAGGTTTAAGTCGTTGAGGGGGCCCTCTCTGGGAGAGGGGCCTCGTGCTAGTAGCGACCGTAAATAAGAGAAACGAAGAGGCAAATCTTTATGACGCCAGCTGTCTCGTGGGCCGTCAACTTAATCTGGCTCCTGAAAAGGAAGATCTTCAGCGAGTATATTGCCTTAGCCATCAACCGCGCGTTGTACATAGCGCCTGGCGCACGAAAGGACTGTTCTCCGTCGGAGGATCCCCCTAGGAATGTATGACAGAGCTGAAGCAACTCTCCATAGTCGTCCCGTGGGAGCTGGCTCTTGACTGCCTCCGAGCAAAATGACATCATCTCCTCTCGTAGGCCATCCGGCATGCCAACGAAGAGCTCGTCTCCAGCAGAACGGAAATCAACTATATTAATATCAAGCCAGGTCTTCTGGAAGCGTTTGAAGATTCCCACTTCAGGCCCACCGGTTGGTGTCAGGGCGACAGAAAATACGGCTGAAAACATTACCTCGAACACGTGAGGACGGCACGCGATCCAGATGAGCTCCTTGTCCAGAGCCTTCTCAATTAGGGTGCACGTGCCCATATTCAGCCCAGTATTGGTTGCAGTCGTGTCGAAGACTAGTCCCTGGATCATGGGCTTCAGGTTCCATTCCTCAAGCGTTTGGACACATGCATTGCACTGCTCCTCTCCCGTGCCGCGGCCGATCTTAGGGACGGCAAGAAGTTACTCTGTTTCACCACCAGTCACCAAGATGGCGACGCGATCCACAAGCTTTTTATTGCCGGCGATATCTGAAAGCAGTTTACCGTCCCAGTGGAGAAGCAGTGGGCTGTCTGGCGAGAAAACAGCCTGTTGAGCAGTTGCTACCGCCTCACGATTGGTGACCCGCGCTCGCTGAATGGTGTTCCGGGATAGCGCCACAGACTCCAGGCCATGACCGAGGGCTTGCGTGACGGCTCCTACGACGAACATGGCAGCGCGGTCAGGGAGTTTCACTCGGTTGAGCGCGGCGGCTACTTCCTTGGTCACAATGGTCTGTTTCGATTTCTTATTCCTTGGCTGATCTTGACTGGATGTTGACGGATTTTGGAAATCATCTTCGGACTCCGTCGATGTGGAGGAGCTACAGATGTCAGCAATGGCGGAACTAGACGGAACAGCCGTATCCTGTTGGGCGCTCAACATGCTTTTTTCCTTTCGAGCACTGGCCTGATCACTCCTGAGGCGCTTGCGAGTCTCCTTGTTCGTCAAGGTCTTGTCGATCCCGGACATACTCGCGCTCGAGGGATCCTGCTGTTGCATCCGCAGGAACTGTTAGTCTTCTTCGTCCGTCATAATACTGAACGCGTCTTTTCCTGAGATGTTAAATAGTTTGGTGAGATTCTCCTTGAATTTTCTTTCCTTGATTCGGCACCCGTCTTTCGGTTTCAATCGGTTTTTCTTCAACCCACAATATTCTTCATACAGCTTCCGAAGCTTGCGCACGCCGGAGTCCACCCGCTGGGTCGGAATTCGTGCCTTGTCCCAGATTGTCAGCGCTCTGTCTATGGTGGCCTTAGCACTGTCACCGATTGTGGATCCCTTCTGGTGGTGAAACATGAAGTTCCTGAGAATAGCCCCGTTTGTTGGCAGGCCAGATCCCAAGATGTCCGGGTCCGGCTTACCCAGGAGCCAAACTTTCGGACTGCTCCTTGTCGTTGTCATGGTCTTGGCCTGTGGAATGGAAGATAAAATGGAAATTAGAGTTAAAGAACCTATACATAATTGTTTTATGTGGAATATAAAACAAACAATTTTAACAATTTTAATAAACTTATAAATTTTTTTTTTTTAATTTTTAACAATTTTAATAAACAATTCATTGTTCCAAATTGCTTATCAACGTCAGTGCAGTAAATGAATGACAGAAAAACTAAGCATAGTGTCCGCCACTCACTGGTGAAAAGTTTAACTTGCCTTATTGGTGTGATTCACTGCGCGGCGTAACCCAGATGGCAGGAACACAACAAAAACACGTCTACACCTGCCGAGACTTGGCGACCAACTGAGCTAGTGGGAAGAGTGCATTGCTATCATATATTGATTCTTTGGATATAGGTTTACAGTCTACAGTGGCGTTGCTCGGCAAATATTTATTGTAGAACATAATGGTGACCCATAATTACTGAAATTACGGAATTTAGATATATTTACCTTGAGGTCGCGACCTCTAAATATTGGCCGATCTTCCTGATTTTTTGCATGAAGGCTTCTTTTGTGATATGGAACAGGAATAGCCTTGTGGAGAATAGCAATTCAAACTTTTATTTTTTCAGTTAATTTTTGGGCCACCCTAATATACAGTATATGTATATATACATATACATATATACTGTATATTATCTATCCTCCTATCCCCCAAAGGTTGTGCCACCCATCCCCCAGGCAGGCGAACCCTGCCTCAGGGAGATCGAGGGAGGAGGACGGGTGGATCACTGTTAACAGGCGCTCTTCCCGGAGATGTCCTCAACCGGTCTCCGCGGCGAGGCCACCGATGGGGAATCTCACCCTCTTTGTGTCGAGAATTCAGCTCTCAAACGAGGCAAGCGATATTCGACACATAATGGAAAAAGTCATTGGTGAACACAGTATATTGTTAGTTAATAAACTAAACACAAAATCTCTGTATTATAACTCATTCAAAGTAATAATTAAAGGTGTAAATTCGCATTTCAACCCGTATAATATGAGTCAGTGGCCAGACAGTATTATTGTTAAGGAGTTTATTCACTTTTCCAGGAGATTTGATAACAGGCAAAATAATAATAATAATAATAATAATAAAAATAATAATAATAATACAAATAATAATAATAATAATAATAATAGGCGCCCTAACGGTAATGCCTGAAAGTTGTACTGTGTATAATAATAATCTTACTAATAATAAATTTTCTATCAGTCATGGCGGATAACTTGTTAAAAATAGTCTCATATAATGTAAGGTCAGTGAGGAATTCAACTGTAGATGTTAATAAAATTTGCGACAGTGCAGATTTGATACTCCTGCAGGAGCACTGGCTACCTAAGCAAGAGCTAAAATTCCTCTCTGCCATCCATGATGACTTTATGTACCATGCGTCGACTTGTCAGATGAATTAATGTACGGTAGGCCTTTTGGTGGTGTTGCTTTCTTAATAAGGAAAAATTTGTCAAAACATATCAAATTTTTAACAAGTGATAATGTAAGGTTGTTAGGCATTGAATTACAAGTGAACAATGATTGCATATTAATTGTAAACTGCTATTTACCATACAACAACGGCAGTAATCTAGATGAATACATTGATTTGTTGTACAAAATTAAGTCATTATCAGATAACCCCAAATATTCTCACTGTATAATAATGGGGACTTTAACGCGCATGTGAACTCGGAATTCTTTGTAGAATTGGGTAACATGTGCGAGTCGGTCAATTTAAGTATGATATAAGTGATGTAGATATATTAGGGGTAGCCAGTGGTAATTTTTCATACGTTAGTGATATGAGTGGTACCACCAGGTGGATTGATCATTATCTCACTAGTAATAATCTAAAGGATCGAATTGTTAGAGTTCATATTCTGCATGATTTCCTTCTTTCTGATCATAGACCATTAGAAATATTAATTAACTTTACCAATTTATGCGCAACACGACTTAACAACAACTCAATAGGTAAGAATAATCGCGTCGATTGGTCCAATGTTAATATGCAGCAGAGAATAGAATACAAAGACAGAAAAAGTCACCTCTTTAATAATTTAGAAATTTTGCATCTTGCCTGTAGTAATCCTTGCTCAAATGATTCTCACTGTAAACTCATAGATAGGTAATATAGTATGATAATATCCCTGTTAAGAGGAGCAGGAAGCCTCCGGATTAAATCTTAAACTATCATACCAAGATTATTCCTGGATGGAATGATTTTATTGCCCCCCTGAAGAGGGAATCGAAAGACGCCTATGATTTGTGGTGCTTTCATGGTAGACCCAGATTAGGACCAGTATACATGAATATGTGTAGAAGTAGGGGTTAGTATAAGGCAGCCATAAGGCGATATAAACAGGAAGAAGAGTCTATTCGAGCATCAAAAGCCTGTGAAGCTCGCATAAATAACGATAGTAACAAATTTTGGAAATTTGTTAAGAATCAGACGGGTGTCAAAAATGTTCTCCCTCCGACAATCGATGGGGTGTCGAGCGAGGATGAAATTGCAAAGCTGTGGAAAAACCACTACTCTAACATTCTGAACAGTGTGAGTAGGGATAATCTTAAGATAGATTGCAGCGAAACGACTGTAGGAGGGACAAGGGAAAATACTTTGATATCAGTTTCTGAAGTAAAGAGGTTAATTAAAGAGTTAAAGACCTGTTCTGCATCAGGGGTAGATGACTTATCGAATGAGCACTTAAAATATGCCAATGACGTAGTATGTCTGCATATATCATTGCTCCTATCAGCTATGCTTGCTCATAGCTATATCCCTGCAGAGTTCGTGAGGGTGTATATCTTGCCCCTGGTCAAAAATAAGCACGGAGACATTCTGTTCAGCAATAATTACAGGCATATAGCTGTCGCTTCCTGCTTCTCGAAACTACTAGAAAAACTCTTGTTACTCCGATTAAATGATTTCCTATGGACATCTCCCAATCAGTTTGGTTTTAAAAGGTCCCACTCAACTGACCTGTGTATCTATGTACTTAAAGAAACAATATATAAATACATTGACAGTATTTCAACTATTTATAGCTGTTTCCTAGATATAAGTAAGGCATATGATTGAGTGAACCACAATATTTTATTTGAAAAACTAGAAGACAGGAAGGTTCCCATGTACATATTAAATTTATTGAAATTTTGGTATTCCCACCAATCTTTTACTGTTAGGTGAGGCACTGTACTATCCGAATGTTTTAGCTCCTCTTGCGGGGTGAGACAGGCTCCTTGCTCTCCCCTATGCTGTTTAATGTGTATATTGACGGATTAATTGCTTCACTTAATGAGGCAACAGTTGGGATGTTGTATAGATAACACAAGGATAAATAACTTAGTTTATGCCGATGATATGGTGTTAATAAGTCCCTTTGTTAAAGGTCTGGATCGGGTACTAAAAGTCTGCGAAGTGTATTCGCAGAAACATGATATTCTTTTTAATGTTACAAAAACTAAGCTTATGCAATTTCATCCTAAAAGCTGTAATCAGCCAGCTGATATAAGGTTTAAAATGAATGGTGAAGTAATTGAGGAAGTAGAAGAGTTTAAGTATTTGGGTCAAACTATTACCAGCTCCTTGAGTGATGACTCGGATATAAGAAAACAATCTGGAAGCCTGTGTGCTAAAGCGAATATGACCATAAGGAACTTTCGATTCTGTACAAGTGAAGCTAAAGACACTCTCTTTCGTACTTTCTGCAGTAATATATACGGACAGCAACTCTGGGTGAATTATAAAAAAGGTTCTGGCAGAACCCTAAATTTGCTGTACGACAGGTCTTTTAGACTCTTACATAAATTACCCCCGAGATGCTCAGCTTCGCAAATGTTTCCTACCCGCAATGTCCCGAGCTTCCCGGAGGTAACAAAACGTTCTCAATACAGTCTAATGCAAAGAATTAAAAAATCAACCTACCCGATTATCTAAGCTCTCCATGAATCCTTCCATTTATCCTCTAAGCTATGGAATTCTTGGTATGAAAACGTCTGTCTGTAACTCCACTTAACTTCGACATTACAGTATTATTTCTAATCAAGTGTATATATTTATATCCTTAGTATATGAATTGTCATTGTATTAATAATATTTGTCATATGGACTATAGTCTGCCAATAAGCCTTTTCATTTTCATTTTCACATATATATATATATATATATATATATATATATATATATATATATATATGTTAACCCCTCCGTCTATGGCCTGGATTGGTTCGAAGTCGACGGGGGTTCTAGTTAGGTGGCAGCAACGGATGTGTGACTTGCAGTAGTTTTCTTCTATATTACTCTCCGAGTTCTTCTATAGTGGCTCGGACGACTCTGGTAGACTTACTAAAAATTCTGAAGATTCCGGACTCTTCTTATAGCGTATCCAGAAAGTTTAATAACTAAGTTCTTCTGAAGAGAGCAAGGCTCTAAGGATAAGATAAAGACTATCTTTTACTGCAATTTACTGCTAAAATGTACAGGTAGTGCTCAGCCTCTGAATTAGCTTCTGAATGACAATGGAAGATTTTTACTGGGTTTATATACCCCAAAACTGCTAACATCATTATTATTAAATGCTAAAAAGGCTGTATTATTTTTGCACAATATTCGAAAATAAAGTAAATTTTTAGCTGTGGTAAGGTTTGAACGAGTAAACAAAATATTTGAAGACGAAACCATATTTTTATTTTAAACCGCGACTTTTCAGATCTGATGTTATCATGATCTGCCAAGTTAACTAAAAGTGGAAATCGGACTATGTATCTTTACACTAAAATATGCATATGAGTAAAATTTTAAGGTTTAAGATGTACAATTTAAATGCTTAGGCAAGACATGATCCCATCTTTTATAACGAAAGAGAATGTATACAAAATATGAACATTGCAAAGCTAAAGCAGGATTCCTTATTAAGCGAAATCTAAAAAATGATTATGAGATTTTAAAAAACAACAGGTCACCAATTATTTGGCAAAGTAGAAAACAAATAAAAATTTTAACCAAACTCGCGTTGGGCGATTTTGGTCCTTATGTAAAAATGAATACACACACGTACATACATATGAGTATAGGCATTATATAAAGTTAAATATATAAGAATATACAGGATTATGTAAATACATGAACCATATAACATGAATTTTTAAAATGGATACTTTTTCTAAAATGGATACAAGAACTATATAAATGAATACAAGAATTACATGAAGAATAAGATAGTATAGGAATATGGGAATTATTTATGGTTCATTTTTACACACATATATATATATATATATATATATATATATATATATATATATATATATATAGATAGATAGATAGATATTATATATATATATAATGTACTTTATATCGATTTAGTAAATGTTACGAAAGAAACCAACAATAAAAAGAAAGTGAATGGTAATAAATATTTGTTATACATAAAAACAACATCGAAAAAGTAAATAAATTTAAAAGTTGAGTCAAATATTTATTATGCTTTATGTCAGCATATTCTGAAAAAGAAATTCAATTCCCGGGCATAACTTTAGTATTTTCAAGTGGAACTCAAATATTTCCTTCCATTGGAAAGAAAAGAAATGTGCAAAAATTCAGTTTGGAAGGCGAGCGTTTTTCAATACAAAGAATTTCTGTGAATTCCTGTTTTATAATCGGGAGTTTCCCCCAGTAGGCTTTTCTCTAGTTTGGAAAAATAAAACTTTTAAAAGGCCAGATTATTAAATTATTCATAGTATATAATTTAATAATATATATATATATATATATATAGTTGACCTAGTTTTAGCCGTTTAAGGTGATAATGATTTAATTGTATGCTAGTGATTAATTGATGCAATGACTGATTGCTTATTACTGAAAGGCTGGGTTAATAATTTATGATGTCATACAGTATCACCGATTGGAAGTGGCTATTTGATTAGGCCCACCATACTATTGGAAGTGACCGAAATGGCAGCGAGGGTCACCAGCTTGGATTACACCCAAGCAAATTAATATTAAGGTTATAAAAGACACCTTATAGTTTTGTAGTTTAATTAAGAAAATATTTATATTAATTTTCACAGTGAAAATTACAATGGAAAGACACTGACTAGAAAGCTTAACAATTCTATAATGACCTTTGAAATACGCTCGTTTATATGAGGCTTAATGGTATACAAAATGGGACACAACCTGAAATATGAAACTTAGTGAATACACAAATAATGCATGTACGTAATAATATAACAAATATTTTATGTAATACACTGATTAGGGAAGCTACAGATTATGCATAAATAATCTGTGAAAGATGCCTATTAATGACAGAAAGCGCGTACGTTTTGGTACACTGAATAGAATAAGTTTCGGTACTTTATTTTTATTATGAAAAATAAAGTCGTTATTTATTCACTGTGGTATAACAAAGAATTAACGGTAATTAATTGATAGTTTTACGTTATGCTTATGACATAGACTTAGCTAAGAAGATGAAATGTTAATAGCTTAATTGACACGTAATGAGTAATATACTCATCGATGGTATGTAAATGGCATGCAACATAGAACATTGAATGGGCCTAGTAAATGATATAAAGAATACACGTGCGTTTGGTACATTGAATGGAAAACATGACACTCTGATTAAGTAGGCTAGATGATTGAATGGGCCTAGTAATGATATAAAGAATGCACGTGCGTTTGGGATAGGCCTAATGATAGTTGAGGGAATATACACTGTAAATGAATTAGGCCTGCAGTAGAGAACTTATTTATCGCACAAATATATAAGAACACAATAGCGGATGATGTGAATTACAGGTTCTGAAGGACACTTGAATTAGGTAACAGGCCTACTGCGTTCTTTCACGAGAGCCAATTGGAACGTTTAATTACTCACTTTGGGAGTATAGCCTACCGTTCGGCGGTAGGCTAATGTAGGCTTCACAAGAGTACTTAGAATAGGATAAACTTATCTTACCCGGACGATGTAAACGCTGTTGAAGGAGTGTTGAAGAGGAACCTATTACCGTAGGCTCGAAGTGTCATTGATCGTCCTCTGGAAGCTGGTCGCTCACGCGTTGGTCGTGTCGTGGATTAGGCCTCTTGCGAAGGAGATGTAGGCCCGGTTGTGGTGGATGGAATGAAGAGGATCTTGTAGGAGTAGGCCCGGCTGTTGGTGTCTCTTGGAAGTTTGTTCCGTAAGTCAAGGTATGATGGGCCTAATGGAGTCTCGTAGACGACCGTTCTTCGTAAATCGGTAAAAGCTGACCAGATGTGGAGTGATTTGGGTTTGTAGCTTTCGCCGTCGAGTCACGCAATGTGTCCACCTTGAGGATGCTTCTCGTAGCGTTGCAACTTTGCCGGTGCTCTCGAGGATGATTGATAACCGGTTGATGCGGTAATGAAGAGACCAAGGGGAATTCCTGATGCCGTTGTGGTTTGCTGCGGCAGTATTGGTAGATCACTTCCAATGATGCTTCGTTTCTTGAATGTGGTGTTGAAGTGAGCCTTGGTCTTGAGCCGGTTAAAGCTGATGAGGGGTGACAACGTACAGAGTAGTCTAACGAAATGGAAGCGCTAATGAAGTGAGAGGGAGTGTGAGTGGGTGCTCGCTTTTATACGTAGTTCCTGTGGCGTAGGACTTCGCACCAAATCTTAAGACGCCTTGTCCGCGCGTCCTTTAGTTGAAGAGCTTGCGTTCGCCTTTTGGGAAGGAACAGACGTTTCATTGTTTGACTTTTTGCCCACGTGTGTTTTCCAAGACTCTTTGATGATAGCGTGGAAGGAAAGGATTTGTCTGTCTATTTGTTGGTCTATTTCTTGTCGATCCGCTACATATATATATATATATTATTAAATTTAGATTTATTTTTATGAGGTTTGGTGAAAGACCTTGTTTACTGATAGAAAATTGATAATGTAACAGTTTTACTTGACCGAATTGCTGCTGTAGTTAAAACCGCCACCACTGACATAATAACAAACATTGTCGACTGGTAAAGTACCGACTGGATGCGTGTCGAGCTATGAATGATGTGCACATCGACATTCTTTAACTCCCTAAAATAACTTTAATTTGAATTTTGAATTGTTGCTTCATGTACTTGATGAGTCTGGCTACTACATTCAAAAATAAATCTGGTTGATTAGATTAATTAAAAATTATTTTAGTGGTACCACTTTTATTCACTCTTTAGGGTAAATAACTGTTCAAGGAAACACTTTAAAATATGCGAGACAACCATCTCTAACCCTTACCATTTTTTTTAACTTGCCAGAAAACCGTGTTACAACCACTATGTCAATAAAGTTTTCTCAATAAGTTGGTTGAAATCGGCAACGCTGTTCAGCCACTTTTATATGATATTCACTTAATCCCTTTAATGATATTAACTGATCATCATTGTAAAAGAATAATGCACTGAAAATGTAAAAAAAGTAATCTTGTTTTGCTGTTGCCAATATAGCAGTTTTTCTATAATGTTGAGTCCACGTGGGCATTAAAATCGCGCCACTTGTTCAAGCTGAGTACCGTACTAGGGTGTGTCAATTTTAGTAAAGTCACAATTCAAAAAACTACTAGTGACCAGATGATGCATTTTTATGTGTTAAATCGAAATGTGGCTTCAAAATCCAGATTTGACCAATCCTAGCTACTTATATTTGAAGTTGAAGTTTACGAAAAATCAGCAATTGTTGCAAGTATTTTTTTTATTTTATATAACTACATTTTACTTACATTACATACAATTAAAGATATTTTGATTGTATTTTAATATTAAAACTTAGAAATATAGATAGGTTTCTTGAACTTTGCCAAGAATGCCATATATAACTACATTTTACATACATACAATTAAAGACATTTTGATTGCATTTCATTATTAAAACTTAGAAATATAGATATGTTTCTTGAACTTTGCCAAGGATGCCATGTCTGCCTTACTCTTGTTCCTGGACATGAGCTCCCTACTGGCCACCTGGCCACTGATGTACGCCTCTCTCCTCTCTCGTGAATAAACATGTGCTGCTTCAGTTGTCATCCTTACACACCTCTCTACTGACTGTGTGTGTGGTGTGTGTGTGTGTGTGAGGGCCATGCAGGAACTTCCATTGGTCTATCCAGAAACTCCTTGATTGCAGCAGTGGTGAGGGAGCAGGTCAGAGGAGGGTCAGTCATGCCAGAGTTCCAGTCAATAAGCTCTGAGAGTTTGGTGGCATCTGTGTTGATGTCAGGAGTCTTCCTGGGTCTGACACTGCAGTCTCCTACCTATGTGTCCTCATCTCCTTCACCTCTGATTTCCAGTAATTTAGGGTGTGTCAATTTTAGTAAAGTCAACAATTCAAAAACTACTAATGCTCAAATGATGTCATGTAATGTTCAAATGATGTCATATTATCTAGCAAACTTAGAAATAGCTTTAGTGTTGTTTAAAAAAGCCATTTACCTACTTATATTTGACCAGGACGAAGGAGGACGAAGACGTCATACTAGACTCAGTCTGGTATGAAGTCTTCGTCCTCCTCTCTCCTCCCTGCCTCCTCCACTCATGCATTCACAATCAAAACTCCAGCATTTGTGACTAGTGAAACTTAGAAACCATATTGCACACCAAAAATAACCAAAGTTGACCACACATATACGATGCTACGGTCATATTTAGGTTATATTTCAAACCTTTATGGTCAAATATAAGTAGGTAAATGGCTTTTTTAAACACTAAAGATATTTCTAAGTTTGCTAGATAATATGACATCATTTGAGCATTAGTAGTTTTTGAATTGTTGACTTTACTAAAATTGACACACCCTAAATTACTGGAAATCAGAGGTGAAGGAAATGAGGACACACAGGTAGGAGACTGCAGTGTCAGACCCAGGAAGACTCCTGACATCAACCAAGATGTCATCAAACTCTCAGAGCTTATTGACTGGAACTCTGGCGTGACTGACCCTCCTCTGACCTGCTCCCTCACCACTGCTGCAATCAAGGAGTTTCTGGATGGACCAATGGAAGTTCCTGCATGGCCCTCACACACACACAGTCAGTAGAGAGGTGTGTAAGGATGACAACTGAAGCAGCACAACATGTTTATTCACGAGAGAGGAGAGAGGCGTACATCAGTGGCCAGGTGGCCAGTAGGGAGCTCATGTCCAGGAACAAAAGTAAGGCAGACATGGCATCCTTGGCAAAGTTCAAGAAACATATCTATATTTCTAAGTTTTAATAATGAAATGCAATCAAAATGTCTTTAATTGTATGTATGTAAAATGTAGTTATATATGGCATTCTTGGCAAAGTTCAAGAAACCTATCTATATTTCTAAGTTTTAATATTGAAATACAATCAAAATGTCTTTAATTTTATGTAATGTATGTAAAATGTAGTTATATACAATAACAAAAATACTTAAAAATTGCTGATTTTTCGCAAACTTCATCTTCAAATATAAGTAGCTAGGAGTGGTCAAATCTGGATTTTAAAGCCATATTTCGATTTAGCACATAAAAATGCATCATTTGGTCACTAGCAGTTTTTTGAATTGTTGACTTTATTAAAATTGACACACCCTAGTACCGTACTGACCCTACACCCCAAATAATAGGTAATGAAATTGAATAAGAGTTTACTAGATTTGATGGAGAATTTTTTCAAATATCAACTGAATAAGCTTTCTTCATAGATTTAACTAAGTAAGAAATTTTCATAAGTTTGAATTGTACATGCTCAAGAATCTCATAATTTGGTTTATTTAATCTTTGACTTGGTAGTTGTCGAAACGACCACAAATGATCGAACATATTTGACCTCTAAATTCGGAATAGTAAAGATAAAGAAATAAGAAGAAGCACAAGAGTAGATGTTAAAACTTTTTAAAAATGGTGTAAATATCATCCTGAACCATTTAAAGTAATAAACTATACAATTTTCCATCATACATAAAGCTTCAACAGGCAGTGAAAGCAAGCTAATCTGCATCACAAAAGGATAAAAACTCGTAAAATCTCTTTCAAGGAAAATACAAAGAGTTATCGCTAAGGCATGGAAATGGAGAAAAATAGAAAAAGTTTATGGTACTATGAGAGTTCCTAATTAATACAAGTATCAATATTCCGCAGTTGTATTAACATACAATTTCAAATAAAAGTCGTTTCATATGAACAACGTTATTTGTGAGGGTAAATTTTATTTAATTTTTAGAGAAATTTCTCACATACTGTACATTGAGGGAAATCGCTTCTCAGGTCGGTGACCTCGTCTGCTGTCAGATGATGTAGGGATCCGTAGTTCGGATTCTATGTTAAAATGTAGGTTTCCTTTATCATTTGACCTACCTGGCTGTTATTACGGAGAATAATTCATGCAATTACATCTCGCACACATAAGTTTACTGAAAACCAACGTAACAATGAACCATAAAATACACTATAAAAACTATAAAAACAATACACTATAAAAACTTTTATAAACACAATTTTATATGACAAGATTTGCGTTTTCATCTTTCATAATAATACATTTCTTTTATGTATACTAATGAAAATTAAGTCTTACGTCTTAGAATATATAATCTCTGTATATAATAGGGTGATCCAGAGAAATGGGACCCAAAAGAAACCCCTGTAACTCTTAAAGTATAAGTCCTTTTATAAAATCATACGCATCATTCGAAAGAGGATAGTTACAAGTTTGTACAGGATTGTATAGGTTTTGACAATACAAGACAAGATAAGATACAAAACAAAATAAAAGTGTTAGTTAAAACTAACCCTTCAAGATGACTGCATGGACTGTGGAACAGCTGCGTTTCATAACTGAGCAATATTATGAGCATGGAAGAAGTGCAGTTTCAGCTCTTAGAAGGTGATTTTGACATCTGAAAATTTGTCTTGAAAGATATTTGAGCTGAAACTACACTTCTTCCATGCTCATAATATTGATCAGTTATGAAACGCAGCTGTTCCACAGTCCATGCAGTCATCTTGAAAGGTTAGTTTTAACTAACACTTTTATTTTGTTTTGTATCTTATCTTGTCTTGTATTGTCAAAACCTATACAATCCTGTACAAACTTGTAACTATCCTCTTTCGAATGATGCGTATGATTTTATAAAAGGACTTATACTTTAAGTTACAGGGGTTTCTTTTGGGTCCCATTTCTCTGGATCACCCTATAACGAATGTTGCGAGTTTGTATGTACATTTGCGGGAAAAAACATATGCTAATGGAATAGAATCACTGGAAAAATACTGAAAATTTTAAAAATCATCATTTCATAATAATAATAATAATAATAATAATAATAATAATAATAATAACTGATCACTTGGAAGGAAAGTGCATTCTGTGCCTAATCATAAAACGGACTTTCTGACTACTGATATACGATTATATTTCCAACCAGTTAACCATTTATAAATTCTTGCTGGGTTTTCAAATTTTCAGTAACATCTTCCATAGATTTTATTTCCTCGTTGAACCTACCCTACCCGTACCCTACCCCTAACTATACTTCACCACACGCAACGACTTCGTGTGAGCACCAAAACTTTTAGAGGATTTATTTACATTTAATTTACTTTCTTTGTAAGTGAATGGGAAGCAAAGTATTACAAAGCACAAAGAAGAATTACGGAAAGAATCCAAATAATGAAAGGCTTTTCTCCCGAAGCCATTTTTATACTCGGACGATAATGAAACTAATGCGCTAAAAGTCTGCTCAAATTTGGCCGGAAGGGTCTGTCACGTTCAACAAACTGTAATATTTTATTCAAAATTTAAAGTACAATAAATCATGCAGGCTTTAAAAGTATACTAATTAATTATGTATGATGCACGAGTAATATATATGTATATATATATGTTACACACCGACCGTGCATGAAACAAGGGACTCTTCTGGGAAAATTAAGTCCACTATAGTCCGAATAAGTAATGGTAAATGACATATGCTATAGGTTTTCTTTTTGATGATGGAAGCCCAACGTAGGCAACGGGCAAATACATCAAAGAAAACAGACGAAACTTTTTCTTTGATGTATTCGATCCGACGTAAATGCAACGACTTTCTTGCGTATATTGAGATTCAATGTAGCGGTCTGGAAGGCTTTAAACCCTAGACCCTGTTCCAAAGCTGGGTCCTATCTGCTTAACAGATAGTTGGTGAGGGAAGCTATATTTTGGGGCCTCTTTGCTAGTGATCCGTTGCTCACGTTGGGCCTCCATCATGAAAAAGAAAGACTATAGTATTTGTCATTTACCATTATTTATTCGGACTATAGTGGATTTAATTTTCCCAGAATTCCTTGTTCCATGCACGGTCTGTGTGTAACATAAAAGTTTCTCAAGGGACCATTTTGAGTTGTGTGTGTATATATATATATATATATATATATATATATATACACAGTATATCTACTCTTAAAAAATAGGATAACGAACTAAACTTTTTCATAATTTCACTAAGATAATTCATATAAGTTAAATTAAATTACGGACGAACTCAGTTAGTGAAAATGAAACTAATATCAAAACAATATTAAGTGTATTAAAAAAAGCAATAATAATTTAAAGGTGGTAGGGTAAAACTTACTTTTTAACAATGGTAACAGAAATTTTCTACCAGATTCCTCTATAAATCAAATAAGTTCAGACAATACTGAATCCGCAATGATAAAAACTTATTTGATAAACCCAGTCAATAATAATAAATAAATACTGAGTGCTTAACTACTTAATCCGAGCTTCAATCTTTCACAGCTACGTCGTAACCTCGTGGTCCGCCCAGAGACGTACATGTCTTATTTAAACAGCTGATTTATGGGGTATTTTTGCCACAACATACAGGCTGTAACAGACCCACAAACCTCTCTGACGCACAACCAATAAACAAATGTCTGAGAAAAGGTAAATGTGTTGATACAGTGACGTCATTTTCGACATATTGCGATCTTTTAAAAGAAATTATTATTATTTATTTAGATGGGCCCTGAAGGGGCCAGAGCTGAGGTCATTAATTGCCCCATTGCCCTACATCTAGGCTAGAATACCATGAGGGTTCCGATAATACTAATTCATTCCCCTCTGGTGAAAATTCTGGAAGTCTGGCAGTTGGTTTAATAAAGTGTACAAGCTGGTAAAGCCTGTACTCTCTAATTACAGTTCATCTGTTAGGGGTACCCTGTAAGAATCGAAAGATATGAACTATTCAAGCAAATAAATTGAACACTCTTCAACATAATAGAAAGGTGTCCCAGCATGTTCCCCACATAGGACAACATGGGGAGTTCATTTTACCTAAAGTAAATTGATGCATTACAAGATTGCAGTGGCCATTTATCATTTGTACTACCGACCTGAGCGCATCCTTCTCGAAATCCACCAGGAGTTCCGAGGGTCTACTGTTCAGCTCTGGTAAAAGTGGTAAAAGTGACGTGTCAGCAGTTGCCTAAATTGGCCCACCTTGTATTTTGTTCTTTGACCAACCCTTCTCTCACCCCTGTCCGCCAAGCTTAGTAATCATTGGCTCAGGTGCTGAGGTTTTTAAAGCTGCCATAGCTTTTACAATTCTGTCAGCCCGTTCATTAACAGGGATTTCAGTATGTCCCGGAAACCACATGAATGTTATCTTACCCCCTCCCCCCTCAGACAGTCTCTCCAAAGCCCCCAAGAAGGAGAGCACTGATTGCTCCCACAACCTCGTCCGTTTCAGGAACTTCAAAGTAGCCTGACCATTCAAGAGTAGGTTTATAACCTTATTGGTCAGATTCAGGCGGAGTAGTTTCTCCGCTGAGAGGCGGATGGCAACCGCTTCCGCCTGATGTACTGAAACTAATTTACCCAAGTGTCATTACCTTCAGTCTACTCAGTTGGAGAACCCACGCTGAGAAAATATCTAACGCCAGTTAGATGGTTTTTTCTTGAGCCATCTGTAAATGCTAATATAGCAACAGATTCAGACAGAGAGTTGATTCTGTCTGGGATTGTTTCCCTACTCTCAATTTGAATCTTGAACTGTTTGAACAATGACATTGATGGAAGTAATGGAGTCTTTTGGCATCTGCAAAGCAGGGATCAATCGCTTACTAAAAGAAGGGATAAGAATATAATGTTTTCCTTATTGAAAACACTGATCACACCAAAACTGTGGTATTGTTCAGTCTTAACGTCTTAACTTTACTTACTTTAGTTCAATTTGAACAACTGCTCAGAAGTTTAAAAACAGAATTTGGAATGACATCACTGTATCGAAATATTTACGTTTTCTGAGACAGCTAGTATGAGTTAGCAGGTCGAAAAGTTTTGTGGGTTTGTAAAAGTCTATACGCAGGATCTGAACGTCCACAATTTATGTTTCAATAGAAAATCTACCCATATAAGAAATTGTAGCCAGTTCCTATGCCTGAGAAGGTACTAATGCCTTACTTACATCAGGTAGTAGTGTCGCTGCCGGAGTAGTTGTCAAAGGCTGCTAGAAGCAGCGTAGGAAAACCCTTTCAGCTGCATAGATAAAACGACTGAAGTAACTGCGAACGGAATATAACCCAATAGCAGAGAACTGAGCCAGGACTATGGGGTCTAGGTTTTATTCTTAAACGCAAAAAGAGTTTCCAAGGAGTGAAAAATAGAAGAAAGCCGGTACAGGGAACGGAAAAGAGGAAAGATACCGGGTTCAACCAGAGGTACTCCTTCGAATATACCGGCTAAAACTAACCTTATTAACTGTTACAGACAATTAACTGTTACACACAATGTGAAAAAGTCTATTTGAAACTTAATGAGGCTATTTGTGATGAGGATTTCTTGTCTAAGTGCAAAAGTTATAATATTGTACCCCAAGTTCCTTAGATTTACACTCTAAAAAACACCTCCATAATTCCAAACTATATAAATTATAGCAACATAAATTATTAAATTTGGAACTTCAATCGAGAACTAAAATAGTTTTAAGGTTTATAATTCAATGATGATGACAAAAGATTTGTCGAAACGTCTGAAGTGCAAAAATAAACGAAAACGTTTGCTGTTGTGTTGGTCCTTCTTTTCATATATATATATATATATATACAGGGTGGGCCGAAAGTCTGGATCCATAGGAAAATATTTATTTTAATACATAAATTACAACAAATGGTAAATACTTAAAATGAATATCAACTTTAACTCGTAAATGCGTATCCGTGATACTGTACAGTGGTTCGTACTCCAGTATAAACAACAAATTATAACAAATGCTCAAATTGGCGGCCTCTGACATCGAGACACTTAGGGATGGAATTTATGATTTTTAATAATTCTTCGAATTGACGTTCTCGAGATGCGTGTTTCATTTGATAATCTTCTTGTTGACTTTACTGGACTATTCGTTAAAGTTTCACATACCATTGCAGAGGTATTTTCATCAGTTGCAGTTTTTGGACGACCAGAACGCCGTCGATCATGTACACTTCCTGTTTCTTTGAAACGTTTAAACAACTTGCCAACAGTCGCATGTGTTACTGGATGCTTATCAGGATGATTTCTATTGAATTCGGTAGCAACTTCTCTGTGTGTAGCGCCCTGTCTTGCGTACATGAGCACAAGTTCTACCCGGTCTTCTGTTGTTAGATTCGAAGCCATTTCTGGGCTGAAATAAAAAAGTATTTGAGTATTTATACTGGAGTACGAACTACTGTACAGTATCACGGATACGCATTTACGAGTTAAAGTTGATATTCATTTTAAGTATTTACCATTTGTTGTAATTTATGTATTAAAATAAATATTTTCCTATGGATCCAGACTTTCGGCCCACCCTGTATATATAGAGTATATATATATATATTATATATATATATATATAGAGAGAGAGAGAGAGAGAGAGAGAGAGAGAAAAGTTTATTAACTTATGCTGTCATTTATACACAAATGGACGTTTTAATCATATAAGCCCCATCATATTTAATTTAAAACAAGGCTTTAAGAGCGAGTCCTTTTATCATACATCTTTTTATATGTAATACTTGAAGAGAGAAGCCTGCAGACAAAGTTCCTCTTTGCATTTATAAGATACCGGCGATGTTGTAAACATTATGTAAATTTATTTACCGCTCTTTTTTAAGGCAGTTTACCTAATGGATATAATGGAAAGCTGATAAAAATCCTTGAGTCGAGAGCTCAGACAAGCGGTTCCGAAAAACCTGAACAGATTATTCTACCAATGAACTTAATATTACAGCATTTTTTATCCGAATAACAAGCGACGAGGATCAAATAATGATACTCTTAAGGTGAAGATACCCTAATAGAATATAATTATTGTATCGTAAAAGCGGAGAATTTATAAAACTGTATGATGAAAGGTGTCTTTAAAGGAAAAATACGAAACGAAGCCCCGTTTGTGTTCACTGCAATCAGGAAAATATTGGGGTATACTTTGGTTGCTTTTTTTCCCAACCTAATTTTTGTTACATGAAATACCATATATATATATATATATATATAGGGAGAGAGAGAGAGAGAGAGAGAGAGGGAGAGAGAGAAGTGCAGGTACCCACACTAAACACGAAAGAAAAGAGCGCCACGTCGGATTGGTAAGCGCATAAACAACTGGGAATAATTATAGTTTATCACTATATGTAATTAAAACACACACACACACAAACATACACACACACACACACACACACACACACACACACGCGCGCGCGCGAGTATGGTATGCAACTTGTGAGATACTCGAATACTCGAGAGGTATAAGGGTACCCATATATCTACCAACCAATTTTTTATTGTGTGGAAGGATAAAGAGCTGGGTTTTGCTACGCGCCGCCCTGCCGTCACCGGGTCTCGATCCCGGGGCGATGGATTCGTAGTCAGCGACGCTAACCACTGCACCACCGAGTGTGTATATATATATATATATAATATATATATATATACACACACCTTGATTGAAGGGCTTGTTCTTGGGGAACCGTAGCTTAGCAAGGAATAAGAAGACGAAGAGATAGTACATGTTTATTTACAAACGTTCAGAAATTTTCATTTTCCATCATCAGTGCTAGAATTATAAAATCAGATAAAAAAAAATGAATAAATATAATGAACGGAAACTTATACAATATATTTAAATAAACGTGTGATATTAAACGTGTGATATTTTTTGACGATTGATCACTGTTCTATATTATTTTATTTTTAATTTTAATTACTTAAATATACCCTATAAACACACCATTAATATCACACGTTTATTTAAATATATTGTATAAGTTTCCGTTCATTATATTTATTCATTTATTTTATCTGATTTTATAATTTTAGCACTGATGATGGAAAATGAAAATTTCCGAAACGTTTGTAAATAAACATGTACCATCAGTTCGTCCTCTTATTCCTTGCTATATATATATATATATATATATATATATATATATATATATATGAAAATGAAAATGAAAAGGTTTATTGGGACTATAGTCCATATAACAAATATTATTAATACAATGAGAGTTCATATTAGGGTTTCTCTCCCGGGATCCTGGCCAAAATAATGGTGAAAATATTTCCCGGGATGCATAAAGCACAAGTCTTCATGAGACTTTTGCATGCAGCATCAAATAAATGCACACTGCACTAAAATGCATACTGCACTACACACCGTTACCGACGCAATTATACACAGGGCTGCGCATGCGCAGTGCGCTATTGCCGCCTGTCTGTCAGTGACTCATTATAAATGACAGCACAAGTGCACAACACCTCCTGACTCAGTAGGTGTTGTGCTGTCAAAGGGTGTGCATCGTTCTCTGTCGCTCGTTCTCTGCACTTGCTTGGCTTAGCGTTTGACAGACTATCGTTTGAAAGTCAAACATTCTCATCATGAGTGACCCTCCCAAAAAAGAATCGTTCGTTTGGGAACATTTTGAAAAGGTGGTTAATGATCTGCAAAGTGCAAGACCAGTTATTGTGTAAAGGTTTATATCAACAAGCGGTCTAATTAGACATTTAAAAAGTAAACATTCAATTGAAAAGCCGGTGCCAGTAACAGCTAAGCGTGCAGCAGATGAAGATGTGCCAGCATCGAATGACGCTAAACGGAAACTTTCTCAGCAGAAGATCACTGCTTTCATCAAGAAGGACACGAGACGAGAAATTACAAGCAAACTAGCTGCTGTAGATGGATTTTCTAATAACGCCATCACCAAAAGTGAATTTATAAGGCAAGCAATTTCTGATAGGGGCCATTTTCTTCCAAAGTACCCGAGTGATGTCATGAAAATAGTCTATAGCCAATACGATGTGACAAAACAGCGTGTGATATCGGAAATAAGTGAGATGCTGAACGAAGGTTGTAGATTTAGTTTGTCACTCGATGAGTACGATGAGTACACTTCGCTGAAAAATTGTCGGTATCTGAATGTAAACCTTCATGCTGGAGATGGGAAGTTTTGGAATCTAGGAATGGTCAGGATTCATGGAACCATGCCTGCTGAAAGCGCTGTCGCTGTGGTCGAGGAGAAGTTATCTGAGTTCAACCTATCAGTGTTATGGTAAAGTTCGGCAGATTAATGGGTTGCAACCATCATTTGTGTTATGCACATGGCATACATTTAGCTGTGTGTGATGTACTCTACAGAAAGACTACAACGACTGTAGAAGTTTCTTCATCACGAATAGATCTGGATACAAATGACGGACTAGAAAATGATGGATGCGACGATGCCAGTAGGCCCAGTACGGACTCTACGGAGTCTACGGACATGGAGGACTTCAGTGCAGTAATCGATATAGAGACGGATGTTTCTGAAAACAGCGTAGGTGAGCTCGTCTCTTCAGTAGAAATAGCTGATGACGGGATCGAAGTTAACATTTCAGAATCTATCGACAAAATAAGAAAAATTGTCAGAATGTTTCGAAAATCACCATTAAAAAATGAAAACCTTCAAAAGTACGTCAAAGCAGAACATGGCAAAGAACTAATGCTCATATTAGATTCAAAAACTCGTTGGAACAGCCTGCTGTCAGTGCTAGAACGATTCCTTGAAATTAAATCATCTGTCGCCAAAGCAATGATTGACCTCAAACTTGATATGAACATCAGCGAGTTAGAATTTAAAGCAATTCAAGATATCGTATCAACCTTGCAGCCAATTAAGGTTGGAGCTGAAAGCTTGGGCAGTAGAAATGCAACTTTGTTAACTGCCGAAGGTGTGTTTAAATTCATCCTTGATGAGCTTAGTGAACAGAGTTCAGCATTTTCCAGAAAAATGAAACTTTCTTTAATCGTGAGGATCAAACAAAGAAGAGACAAAGTATTGGTGGGCCTTCTTCAATACACAAATAGTGGGAAGCAGTATGACAACAAAGAAGGTGGCCAAGGTCTACCTGCCCTTGAGTCGAAATCGTCTTTATTAAATCATGCAAAGACGGTGTTCAGGAGGATATTTGGTTACAGCGAGAGCGAGCTGGGTGATGAATCCAGTGCATCAGACGAAGATGATGTGAAATTGACACAAAAATTAATGACTCTATCCGACAAGCTTGATACAGCAATTAAAAAGGTACAGTCGAACACATGTGACACAAATGACAACTCTAACAACAAGAAGGGCAGGCTTCTAACAAAAGAGTTTGAAATTTTTGAGGCAACGGGGGAGCGAACAAAGAATATATCTTTACTCTTGCGCGCGCTGAACTCTGTCCCTCCAATATCTGTCGAGTCAGAGAGCGAGCATTTTCAGCTGCCGATTTATTTGTGACAAAACTAAGAAGTCGACTGAACGATCACAGCATTGACCGGCTGTGCTTTTTAAACAGCTACTACACAAATGCCAAGAAATAGCTGTATTTTTTTTTTTTTTTGCTAATGGAGAAAATAATGTTTTTTGCTAATGGAGAATATAATTTGTTAATGGAAATATTTTTATATAATTTGAAAGGAGTTTTTGTTCAAATATTGTCACTAAAATAATATTATTTTATGCTTTTTTTGAATATACACTTATTGAACTAAATCTCAACCTTGTCCATTATTAACCTTCCTGCAGGGGGCACTGGTACCAAACCAGTGTTAAGAGATCTGCAAAGCGCTCTGTCGGGTCCCCGAGCTCTTTAAAAAGTAAAAGTACTTGAAATAAATATCAAGAAATTTCCCGGGAAATCTCGGGATCCCGGGATTAGGCTTCATTATTTCCCGTAGTCCCGGGATTGTGTGCGCTATCCCGAACCAGAAACCCTAGTTCATATACTAAGGATAGAAATATATACAATTGATTAGAAATAATACTGCACTGTCGAAGTTAAGTGGAGCTACAGACAGACGTTTTCGTACCAAGAAGTCCATAGGTTAGAGGATAAATGGCAGGACTCATGGATAGCTTGGATGATCGGGTTGGTTGATTTTTTAATTCTTTGCATTAGACTGTATTGAGCACGTCTTGTTACCTCCGGGAAGCTCGGGACATTGCGGGTAGCAAACATTTGCGAAGCTGAGCATCTCGGGGGTAATTTATGTAAGAGTCTAAAAGACCTGTTGTACAGCAAATTTAGAGTTCTGCCAGAACCTTTTTTATAATTCACCCACAGTTGCTGTCCGTACATATTACTGCAGAAAGTACGAAAGAGAGTGTCTTTAGCTTCACTTGTACAGAATCGAAAGTTCCTTATGGTCATATTCAGGGGCGTCCGCAGGATTTTCCGCAAGGGGGGGCAAAACTAACTTATTAGTTCTTAGTTCTTATTAGTTCTTTATTAGGTAGAAAAAAAAATAAGGGGAGATGACGGTTTTTACTCGTAGTGGTCGCAGTGCATTTTTTTTTCTACCAGTCAAGTCCATTTTTTATATGTTATATGATACTATGATTAACTATAATCGTGTAAGTTTCAGTGAAATTGACCATAACGTTTTCGAGAGAAAAAAATAAATAAAACACTCAATATAATGACCTTTGCAAATAATTCCATTACTATATCTTTCAGTATAGTTTATTTAACACTTCTAAGTTCAACGACACGGCACTTCGGTAAAGTAAAGTAAAGTAAACGACATTTCCTTGAATGTGGAAACACTGACTGAGCTGCAGTAGAATTATAGAAGTCGTTGCGTGGGCAAACACAAATTTCCAAGGGACCTGCCCCCTCTTGCCCCCCTCCGGACGCCCATGGTCATATTCGCTTTAGCACACAGGCTTCGAGATTGTTTTCTTATATCCGAGTCATCACTCAAGGAGCTGGTAATAGTTTGACCCAAATACTTAAACTCTTGTACTTCCTCAATTACCTCACCATTCATTTTAACCTTCGCATAACCTTAGTTTTTGTAACATTAAAAAGAATATCATGTTTCCGCGAATACTCTTCGCAGACTTTTAGTAGCCGATCCAGACCTTTAACAGAGGGACTTATTAACACCATATCATCGGCATAACTAAATTATTTATCCTTGTGTTATCTATACAACATCCCACTGTTGCCTCGTTAAATGAAGTAATTAATCCGTCAATATACACATTAAACAGCATAGGGGAGAGCAAGGAGCCTTGTCTCACCCCGCAAGAGGAGCCAAAACACTCGGATAGTACATTGCCCCACCGAACAGTGAAAGATTGGTGGGAATACCAAAATTTCAATAAATTTAATATGTACATGGGAACCTTCCTGTCTTCTAGTTTTTTAAATAAAATATTGTGGTTCACTCAATCATATGCCTTACTTATATCTAGGAAACAGCTATAAATAGTTGAAATACTGTCAATGTATTTATATATTGTTTCTTTAAGTACATAGATACACAGGTCAGTTGAGTGGGATCTTTTAAAGCCAAACTGATTAGGAGACCTGAGGTTTTTTATGATACACACAGACCGTGCATGGAACAAGGAACTCTTCTAGGAAAATTAAATCCACTATAGTCCAAATAAGTAATGGTAAATGACAAATACTATAGTTTTTTTCTTTTTCATGATGCTAGCCCGACGTGGGCAATGGGTCACTCGCAAAGAGGTCCCGAAAATATAGCTTCCCTCACCAGCTATCTGCAAAGCAGATAGAATCCAGGGACTACAGTGGATTTAATTTTCCTAGAAGAGTTCCTTGTTCCATGCACGGTCTGTGTGTATCATAAAAAACCTCAGGGAACCATTCTGAGTTCATTCCCATCATGAAACGGACATGTTATGTGCCTTGAAAAGTGGACGCTCAATTCTGCCAGTTGAGGTTTAAGTTTTGGTTTTTGGCTAAAACTATAGTAGTTACCCCTTTTTCTTTGATGTATTCAATCTGACGTGAAGGCAGCGAGTCTTTTGCTTATATTGAGGTTCTAAATGTAACTGAGCTAGGCTGCTTTAAACCCTAGATCCTGTTTCAAAGCTGGATCCTATCTGCTTTGCAGATAGCTGGTGAGGGAAGCTATATTTTTGAGACCTCTTTGCGAGTGACCCGTTGCCCACGTCGGGCTAGCATCATGGAAAACAAAAAACTATAGTATTTGTCATTTACCATTACTTATTTGGACAATAGTGGATTTAATTTTCCTAGAAGAGTTCCTTGTTCCATACACGGTCTGTGTGTATCATATATATATATATATATAATATTAATATATATATATATATGTGGGTGTGTGTGTGTGTGGGTGTGTATATATATATATATATATATATATATATATGTAGAGAGAGAGAGAGAGAGAGAGAGAGTTGTTTACTGTTGTTGTTCATTGCAGCGAATTATTAAGAACAAAATTCGGAGAGCCTGGAACAAGTTTTGGATTTTTAAAGAGCTAAATTTCGTGACACGAAACTGCAACTTTCGACCTATAATTGAGATGAGGCTCTATCGCGAAAACAACGAAAAAGTTTACAATAACCTACTGTGCAAATGATGGAAGTTTTAAATAAATTCTTTTCTTCCGTCTTCACTATCGAAAACATGAACAATATTCCTGTCCCCATAATCATGCTCAGCGATGATTTTTTAAAGCTTCACGATTTCACCATTAGTGAAACTAAAGTACTCTCGGCCATAGGTAAAATGATTCTTAATAAAACTCTGGGTCCAGTTAAGCTCTACCCAAGGGTACTTAAAGAAATGAGCAGCGCAATAGTCTCTCCTCTCACATATACAGTATATTCAATAATAATAATACTACTAATAATAATAATAAATTGTTTCAGTCTGGAGAAGTTCCGTTCGACTGGAAACTTGCAAACATTACGCCAATATATTTAAAAAAGGGGATAAATCGCTCCTGGAAAATTATCGTCCCATTAGCCTGACTTCAGTAGTTGGTAAACTTATGGAGACGATCGTTCGGGACAAAATAGTTAATCACTTAGAAATTTAAAAATTAATCAAAGATTCTCAAAATGACTTTCGACGTAATCGTTCTTGTTTTACTAATTTGCTCGATTTCCTTAATGCCATTGGAAATATACTGTATATGACAAGAGTAGAACAGTAGATATCATATATTTCGATTTTCAAAAAGCGTTTGATAAAGTGCCACATAGATTATTAGCTAAACTTCATTCCCACGGAATTGATGGTAATATTCTCAAATGGATCGAAAATTGGCTTAATGGACGGAAACAGAGAGTGGTCATTAATGGCAAAGCGTCTAACTGGAAAAGTGTAACTAGCGGCGTGCCCCAGGGATCAGTTCTGGGACCAATCCTTTTTATTATTTATATCAATGGCATCGACTTGGGAATTAACAGTATAATTTCAAAATTTGCGGGTGATACCAAACTAGGGGGACGAACAAACTCAGCGGAAGAACGTTTGCAGATTCAAAAAGATATTAATAAATTACTGGAGTGGGCGGAAATTTGGCAAATGAACTTTAATATACAGGATGTCCATAAAGTCACGCATCATAGAAAAATACATTTATTATTTATTTAGTTTGTTTTATTTATTTCTTCGAAATGATTCCCACCAATCTCACAACATGTTTGTAAACGAAAAAGCAGGTTTTTTTTTTTAATGTTCCTCAACATATTTGGCCTGATGGAGATATAAATAAATAGACATTGCTTATGTTCCTATGATGGACACCCTGTAGATAAATGTAAAACGTTGATGTCGGTAGAAACAATGTTAAAGAAAAGTATTTTATGCGCCACAAGACACTAACAAGTGTTAAGGAAGAGAAAGATTTAGGTATTATTGCTGCCGACACTCTTAAAACCGCGTAAGCAATATATCAAAGCGGTCAGAAAAGCAAATAGAATCTTAGGATTTATTGGTAGATCATTTGAATTTAAGTCAGAGAAAACAATGCTAACATTATATAATTCCTTAGTACTCCTCCACCTGGAATACTGCTTTCACTTCTGGTCCCCATATTTACGACAGGACATAAACAGAATGGAGAGAGTGCAGTGACGGGCTACTTAGATGATTCCTAGACTTAGAAACAAATCATACTCTGCCCCTTTAGAAACGTTAAATTTATTCTCACTTGCACTCGTATAAAGGCGTATTTGGGGAGATTTAATCCAGGTTTTTAAAATGATAAAAGGCTCTGATAATGTCGACATCGAAAAATATTTCACCTTCAGAAATGCGGATAAAACTCGCGGTAATGTCTGAAATTAGTGTGTAAACATTTTAATTCCAATGAAGCTAAACATTTTTTCTTCAATCGTATAGTTAATTTGTGGAAGGGATTGCCAGCCAGCGTAGTTCAAAGTAATTCGATGGAATC
The DNA here is from genome assembly GCA_023014485.1 of Bathynomus jamesi. Classification (NCBI taxonomy): domain Eukaryota; kingdom Metazoa; phylum Arthropoda; class Malacostraca; order Isopoda; family Cirolanidae; genus Bathynomus; species Bathynomus jamesi. The sequence continues at coordinate 656,435 of JAJOZX010000230.1, forward strand.
CTTTAAAAAGAGAATAGATGCTTATCTTGGCTTAAACCCCCAGTTGGAGGTATTTGTTGGCGCGTAGAGGTATTGTAGAATTTTCATTTGGATTCTCTCCTCTGTACTTTAAAATTTTCACTTTATCTTTAATTTTTTTTCCTTTCTTTCAACCTCTTTTCTCTTATTTGCTTTAAAACTTTCACTTGTCTTTAAATTTTCTTACTTCTTTTAACCTTCTTTCTTAAACAGACAGCCTCGTCGGGACAATCCGGTCTGTTGCTGTTTTTTGTCCTTTGTATTCCTTTGTATTTTCTTACACAAAACAAAACAAATTTGGATGTTTAAAAATAAAAATAGTTTGAGTCACCAAAGCAAAATTTGTTGTGTATATTTCGTGCGGGTGGTTCTCGCAAGGGGTTTTTATTGTGATGATTACTGTGATCCTTAAATATTCGATAGTCCCAATCCAACAGGCTTCCGCAGCTTGAGTCGAATTCGTAAGACGTTCAAATGTTTGAACGGCACGTTAAGTGTTTACTTATTTTGTGGTTCACTAAACGTTACCTGATATAACTCTACAGCAAGAATAGATAAATATTTCTTAGTATATAGGCATAAATAGAGTTCAGATTGGAACAAAAACTTGTGAATCACATCGTAAATTTAATTTGCAAATCATATTCAATGAGATAAGGTTTGTAAATCAAATTTTTTTAATTTTGGAATTCTTTGTTGAATTTTGATTACAGTAGAAGTGAATTTTTTTTTTCATTTTTCTTAAACACAAACGAATTATATACAAAATCAAGGGTTAATTAAAGCAGGTCATATTGAAGCGACTTAGAAATTATAGATTGTACTCGTACTTATAGAATATAGATTGTTTATTGGTTTGTTTACTGCAACAGCGACAACTGGCACTTAAATAAAAATTGAAGGGAAAACAGTCTCACAGGTTCTCACAGAGAATCGGTACAGAATGTAAATTCTGTACCAATTCATAGATGTGTTGTACTTGCTATTCCATACATTAAAACTAAGCTCACCCTCTCGTCTATTGTTAATTTCGCAGCCATCCCCTACCCAAAAGAAAAAATAATATATTATAGTCAACACTGAAAATTCTTATGATGCGCAACTTTTGCGCCACCCTGTGTGTGTGTGTGTGTGTGTGTATGTATATATATATATATATATATATATATATGTGTGTGTGTGTGTGTGTGTATAAGAAAGGTAATTCAAATTCACATGCGTTTTTCACGCTCAGTTAATAATTATTTCATGAGCGCATTAATCAGATCATTTTTACTGCACAAATGAATGCACTTATGTTTCGCGCACAAGCTACATGATTTAGTGTAAAATGTAATTTAATACTAACAATGCATTTACCATATGACGCATAAAGATGGCATGAACAGATGTAACTAACAGTGTAATAACTCCCTCATATGGAGCCATATTCGTTTCATAGTATGTCTGATAGATACTCATTAATTTCGAACGGTTATGGAATGCACCCTTTATGACTGCGTGGAAGAGAACACTATCTAAAGTTGATAAATGGTGCAATAAAACTTTAATTTATATAGGAATCCTTTTTTCTTCATTTTTATTCAGATTTTAAAGGAATTATTTATTGCTTTCAAATTTCATGTTTCGCAAAAATGGCTCAATCGTTCTTTGCGTGCAAAGGGAGTCATTTGTACGTAGTGACTGGCTGGTTATGTTCTCATATTTTTATTGAAATTTTTATCCACTTTTCCAAATCTTTTAGAAATATAGATATGACTGACTTTTGACTTTAATTTATTGTGAACTATATGTACTCGTCAAACAAAAAAAAAAAAAGATTTTATCGTTGGTAAAACTTTAGTACCACCAAATTTCACCAAAAACACAAAAATAACCAATTCAAAATTCAAAACTTACTTAACAATACAAATTTCAAATCAAACAAAAATATTCACAATTTATTATGTCCATAAGGAAACTATATACACCGAGTTTCAAGTTACGTGGTGCTCATGAAAGAACTTAATGCTGAACAGTGAGAGTCGCAAACCCTCAGAATAAGGGCTGCCAAAGAAGAGAGAAAATCTTCAGGTTTGCCGCGAAACAAGACAGCGGTGCCTCGAACCAGAAAAAGTTGGAAACCACTGCATTACGCTGTGCCCTAACTTAAATTAGTATCACTTGATCTAAATTAGTGCAATCATATTTCTTACTCTTTTCAATTATACACTAAAATTAATCACTTAATTTTTCGCATTTTTCATAATGACTTTATGACTAATGCGGTATTACTATTATTATTATTATTATTATTATTATTATTATTGCAATCTTTTTCCAATATACTTTTACATCTGTATATATAATTATATATATATATATATATATATATAGATAATGAGAATAATATTACCTTTTACGTTACTAACTTCCATAGAATACCGGTAATCTCTATGGGTGACGTAAACGTCTCGGTTCTCCTCAAACAGTATAATGAGGTACAAAAGTCGATAGTTGAACTGAAACACCAACAAGTGGTGTCAAATCAGAAAAACGCGATTTCGATAGAACAGTTCCGGTCAGAGTTAGATGCGTTGAAAGAGACGCTCCTCCCAAAGCCTAGTTACTCGGAAGTAGTTCAGCAAGCCAGATTCCAAGAAACGCGTCGGGCAGCGAGGGAAACGAAATCCCCGGCCCCAACTCCCCCCCTGAAGATGGGGTGGAAACGCAGCATGCAGGGGTAGCGGTCAACCCCCCTCCCGTTCAGGAAAGGACTCCTGCGCCCGATCTCACAGTGAGGAACAGGGACGGTCCAATGCCGAGAGTCGAGGCATCATTGCCCTCTTCCCTGCCTCCCACTGCAGAGGAGAGGTGTCCGATTACGCCTCGCTCGGTACGCAGTTCCCCCCCTCCCACCGAAGAAGGAGAGGCACGCGCGGCCGTCAGGGTGTAAACACCGCTAACAGACCCTCACCAAACCACAGAGTAAGGGAGGGGCCTCCTATCCCCCAAAGGTTGTGCCACCCATCCCCCATGCAGGCGAACCCTGCCTCAGGGAGATCGAGGGAGGAGGACGGGTGGGTAACTGTTAATAGGCGCCAGTCCCAAAGGTCTCCTCAACCGGTCTCCGCGGCGAGGCCACCGATGGAGAATCTCACCCTATTTGTGTCGCGAATTCAGCTCTCGAACGAGGCAAGCGATATTCGACACATGATAGAAGAAATCATTGGTGAACACAGTATAGTGATAGTTAATAAACTAAACACGAAATCTCCGTATTATAACTCTTTTAAAGTAATAATTAAAGGTGTAAATGCGCATTTCAACCCGTATAATATGAGTCAATGGCCCGACGGTATTATTGTTAAGGAGTTTATTCACTTTTCCAGGAGATTTGATAACAGGCAAAATAATAATAATAATAATAATAATAATAATAGGCGCCCTAACGGTAATGCCTGAAAGTTGTACTGTGTATAATAATAATAATCTTACTAATAATAAATTTTCTATCAGTCATGGCGGATAACTTGTTGAAAATAGTCTCATATAATGTAAGGTCAGTGAGGAATTCAACTGTAGATGTTCATAAAATCTGCGACAGTGCAGATTTGATACTCCTGCAGGAGCACTGGCTACCTAAGCAAGAGCTAAAATTCCTCTCTACCATCCATGATGACTTTATGTACCATGCGTCATCAGCAGTAGACTTGTCAGATGAATTAATGTACGGTAGGCCTTTTGGTGGTGTTGCTTTCTTATTAAGGAAAAATTTGTCAAAACATATAAGATTTTTAACAAGCGATAACGTAAGGTTGTTAGGCATTGAATTACAAGTGAACAATGATTGCATATTAATTGTAAACTGCTATTTACCATACAACAACGGCAGTAATCTAGATGAATACATTGATTTGCTGTACAAAATTAAGTCATTATCAGATAACCCCAAATATTCTCACTGTATAATAATGGGGGACTTTAACGCACATGTGAACTCGGAATTCTTTGGAGAATTGGGTAACATGTGCGAGTCGGCCAATTTAAGTATAAGTGATGTAGATGTATTAGGGGTAGCCAGTGGTAATTTTACATACGTTAGCGATATGAGTGGTACCACCAGGTGGATTGATCATTGTCTCACTAGTAATAATCTAAAGGATCGAATTGTTAGAGTTCATATTTTGCATGATTTCCTTCTTTCTGATCATAGACCATTAGAAATATTAATTAACGTTACCAATTTATGCGCAACACGACTTAACAAGAACTCAATAGGTAAGAATAATCGCGTCGATTGGTCCAATGTTAATATGCAGCAGAGAATAGAATACAAAGACAGAACATGTCACCTCTTTAATAATTTAGAAATTTTGCACCTTGGCTGTAATAATCCTTGCTCAAATGATTCTCACTGTAAACTCATAGATAGGTATTATAGTAAGATAATATCCCTGTTAAGAGAAGCAGGAAGCCCCTTGATTAAATCTTACAACTATCATACTAAGGTTATTCCTGGATGGAATGATTTTATTGCCCCCCTGAAGAGGGAATCGAAAGACGCCTATGATTTGTGGTGCTTTCATGGTAGACCCAGATTAGGACCAGTATACATAAATATGTGTAGAAGTCGGGGTCAGTATAAGGCGGCCATAAGGCGATGTAAACAGGAAGAAGAGTCTATTCGAGCATCAAAAGCCTGTGAAGCTCGCATAAATAACGATAATAACAAATTTTGGAAATTTGTTAAGAATCAAACGGGTGTCAAAAATGTCCTCCCTCCGACAATCGATGGGGTGTCGGGGGAGGATGAAATTGCAAAGCTGTGGAAAAACCACTACTCTAACATTCTTAATAGTGTGAGTAGGGATAATCTTAAGATAGATTGCAGCGAAACGATTGTGGGAGGGACAAGGGAAAATATTTTGATATCATTTTCTGAAGTAAAGAGGTTAATTAAAGAGTTAAAGACTGGTTCTGCGTCAGGGGTAGATGACTTATCGAATGAGCACTTAAAATATGCAAATGACGTAGTATGTCTGCATATATCATTGCTCCTATCAGCCATGCTTGCTCATAGCTATATCCCTGCAGAGTTCATGAGGGTATATATCTTGCCCCTGGTCAAAAATAAGTACGGAGACATTCTGTCCAGCAATAATTACAGGCCTATTGCTGTCGCTTCCTGCTTCTCGAAACTACTAGAAAAACTCTTGTTACTCCGATTAAATGATTTCCTATGGACATCTCCTAATCAGTTTGGCTTTAAAAGGTCCCACTCAACTGACCTGTGTATCTATGTACTTAAAGAAACAATATCTAAATACATTGACAGTAATTCAACCATTTATAGCTGTTTCCTTGATATAAGTAAGGCATATGATAGGGTGAACCACAATATTTTATTTGCAAAACTAGAAGACAGGAAGGTTCCCATGTACATATTAAATTTATTGAAATTTTGGTATTCCCACCAATCTTTCACTGTTAGGTGGGGCAATGTACTATCCGAGTGTTTTGGCTCCTCTTGCGGGGTGAGACAAGGCTCCTTGCTCTCCCCTATGCTGTTTAATGTGTATATTGACGGATTAATTGCTTCACTTAATGAGGCAACAGTAGGATGTTGTATAGATAACACAAGGATAAATAACTTAGTTTATGCCGATGATATGGTGTTAATAAGTCCCTCTGTTAAAGGTCTGGATCGGCTACTAAATGTCTGCGAAGTGTATTCGCAGAAACATGATATTCTTTTTAATGTTACAAAAACTAAGGTTATGCAATTTCATCCTAAAAGCTGTAATCAGCCAGCTGATATAAGGTTTAAAATGAATGGTGAAGTAATTGAGGAAGTACAAGAGTTTAAGTATTTGGGTCAAACTATTACCAGCTCCTTGAGTGATGACTCGGATATAAGAAAACAATCTCGAAGCCTGTGTGCTAAAGCGAATATGACCATAAGGAACTTTCGTTTCTGTACAAGTGAAGCTAAAGACACACTCTTTCGTACTTTCTGCAGTAATATATACGGTCAGCAACTCTGGGTGAATTATAAAAAAGGTTCTGGCAGAACCCTAAATTTGCTGTACAACAGGTCTTTTAGACTCTTACATAAATTACCCCCGAGATGCTCAGCTTCGCAAATGTTTGCTACCCGCAATGTCCCGAGCTTCCCGGAGGTAACGAGACGTGCTCAATACAGTCTAATGCAAAGAATTAAAAAATCACCCAACCCGATCATCCAAGCTATCCATGAGTCCTGCCATTTATCCTCTAAGCTATGGACTTCTTGGTACGAAAACGTCTGTCTGTAGCTCCACTTAACTTCGACAGTGCAGTATTATTTCTAATCAATTGTATATATTTCTATCCTTAGTGTATGAACTGTCATTGTATTAATAATATTTGCCATATGGACTATAGTCTACCAATAAACCTTTTCATTTTCATTTTCATATATGATTAAAATTCCTTAGCATCATTATATTGTTAAAGGAACAGTTACTTTTCCAAACTGGAGAACAATTTTTCCATTTATTATTAGGCATCGATTTATGCTCTATGAAATGCAGTAAAATGTAATTTTGCCTCTAAATAAACATTGTCGAATGTAGGATTTTTTCTTATTTATAATTATTTTAATTAATTTTCATATTTCAATTTCGAGTATTAAAAGGGCATTTTAATGAACGTGAAGAAAAACTACGAAATCAAAAATTTGTTTTTAATTGTGAAACTTTTCTCAAAATGAAATTTTTCTTTATTTCTTTCCAAAGTTGAAAAAGAAAAAAGAAAACGTTAAAAATTGTCCGAAACGACTCTTCATTTCTGTTTTGTTGTTAGTTCAAGTTTAATTTATTATTACAGCAACCCTAATATTCCTTGATTATTACTTAAACACCCTTACATTCCACTCCATATCTTTTCCCGGTTAGAAGTTAGTCCCTAATTTCTATACACTGGGAGAGTTACATGAGTAGCATGCCTCATAAAATGCAGCCATGCATGCATGCGCACCTGTCACAACTCCATCAGTCGCGCACCATGAAAGGCAAACATTTATATGACTATTTATTACGTATGTATACAGTATAAAATTATGCATTTACCTTATTAACATCTTTAATATTAATATGTATATATAATACGATAACTACATATCTTATCCTATGTCAATGATTCCACTCTTCAGTCTCCATTCGCTTTATAAAGGGACCCTCTCAACCGTTACTCCAGGCTTCGCGTGGGACGGCTATGGAGTAGCTGATCTCTGATCTTTCTACTATCTCTGATTGGGACAATGAAAATCTTGTGGCTCTTAATGCCTCAAAATCTCAGTTTCTCCATCTGTCTACTCGTCACAATCTTCCACACAACTATCCCCTTACCTTCAACAGCACACAACTCAATCCTTCCTCTTCTCTTAAAGACCACATATACTCTCTTTCTAAAACAGCTTCTAAGAGGTTAGGTGTGCTGTACTGCCTCCGCAGTTTCTTCAACCACACTGAGTTGCTGTCTCTGTACAGGGGTCTTCATCGCCCCTATATGGAGTATGCTTCTCATGTATGGGGGGGGGGGGGCTCAACCCACACAACTCTACTTGACCAAGTAGAATCAAAGGCTTTCCGTCTCATCAATTCTCCGCCTCTTACTGATTGTCTTCAATCTCTCTCTCTTCGTCCTAGTGTTGTTTCACTCTCTCTTTACTATTGCTATTATAACGGACACTGCTCTTCTGAACTTTCTAACTGCATGCCTCCTCCTTTAAGGTGAACACACAATACCAGACTTCCTACACTTTCTCATTCCTTTTCTGTCCAACTTTCTAACGCAAGGATTAATCGGTATTTTCAGTCTTTCATCTACTCAACCGGACAAATCGGAAACAATCTTCCCCAATCCATCTTTCCCCCTATCTATGACCTCCCATTTTCAAACGCAGTGTGTCTAGGCACCTCGAAAACCCTGGTCCCTGATTTTGGCTTTCTTCTTCTGCTTTTGCGGGCATTCGCCCATGTCCCCTCCTTCCTGCATAAAAAACAAGTGGATCGGAAGAGGTGAACCAATTGCTTCCCATCTCGTTCACCTGACCTGTCTCCAATGGACTGCTTTTAAGGGGCCACGTTAAAAGTGTTGTTTACCCATCACAACCACATTTTTTGGATGAACTTAGGGCCAGGATCACAAATGCAATTCAGGAAATCACTCAGCAATAACTGGAGGATGTTTTCAAATAATTGGAAAATCGGACTGAGCGATATATCACGAAAGCTGAGGCCTAGAAATTTGCAATGTAGTGTGTTGAAAACTTTAATAATTATGCTTTCATATGCTATTTCAAGTTTGTTTCTATCATGTGTACATTAAAAGTTATTAAAGTTTAAATTTGCGCTTCGTTGCAGTTCCGTGAGTTGGTCTCTCTTAATACGAAGTTCAAGCTGATGGCCCCGCCTCTAGGCCTGGCTTGGTAGAGGAGCGAGTTGCTCTCTTGCGTTCTCCACCGCACATGGTCAGGTAGCCACATAGCTCATGTGGTACCGTCCCGAGCCAGACCTAAATATATATATATCAACGTAAAGAACGACGCTTGTATAGAAGAACGTTCCGCGCAAGATGAGGAGGGAGAACGAACAAATGAAAAAATGAGGTAACCACCCGGGAATCGAACCCGGGATCTTCCGATTGCCGGTCATATATGATAACCACTACACCATGGGCCTCACTCAATCAGAAGTCGTAATTCTCCTACATACGCGCAGAAACCAATGCCCTGAGGGGGCACCTCCCGCATGCCGCACATATATACATTTCAACTGCAAACAACACACAGTACAATTAACGTAAAGAACGACGCTTGTGTAGAAGAACGTTCCGCGCAAGATGAGGAGGGAGAACGAACAAATGAAAAAATGAGGTAACCACCTGGGAATTGGTTTCTGCGCGTATGTAGGAGAATTACGACTTCTGATTGAGTGAGGCCCATGGTGTAGTGGTTATCATATCTGACCGGCAATCGGAAGATCCCGGGTTCGATTCCCGGGTGGTTACCTCATTTTTTCATTTGTTCGTTCTCCCTCCTCATCTTGCGCGGAACGTTCTTCTATACAAGCGTCGTTCTTTACGTTAATTATACTGTGTGTTGTTTGCAGTTGAAATGTATATATATATATATATATATATATATATATATATATATATATGCCACACACACACACACACACACATATATATATATATATATATATATGTATATATATATATACCGTGTGTATATATATATATATATATATATATATGCACACACACACACACACACACACATATATATATATATATATATATATATATAATATATATATATCCGTATGTTTGGGGACCAGCTTTTTCTTTAGACTTGTTTGGTTGAACAATCGACCGTAGTTTTTATTTATTAATTTATTATTAGTTTTCTCAAATTTCCGTATGACATTTTTCAATAATGCTGAGAAATTATAAATAATATTTCCAAAATTTTCCGACGTTTCGCTCTGACCTCGAGCATCTTCAGGGAATTCGTTTGGAGTCATCTTCGTAGGTGTTCTGCGTAGAATCAAAATTTCTTGTCAGGGCGCTCTCTTTTATGGCTCATTTTCGGAGGTTTTCCCGCAGTTTCGCGTACGTGTACTGACGGGATTGGTCAGTTTCGTACATGTAACTTGAGGATTCTTTCTTGTTCGATTCGCTGATTGTTTATTTTCTGGGAAGTCTCTTTTATTATTAATGCTTCGATGATATGAAGTCTTTTCTCATCCCTTATTTGTGTTACTACGTTTGTTGCTTCCACTATCCGTTGTCTGGTTAGGTTTATTTTGTGTATGTTCCACATGTGATCTTTCGGACTTCCTTCTTGTAAGTGCATTGTTAGCCTTCTTGACAGTGTTGTTATGGTTGAGCCCACGTATTTCACGTTTCCTCGAAGTTTGCAACCTTCGTTCGGGCATTGAAATTCGTAAACTACGTGGGATTTCTGTAGATTTTCGGTTTTTGAGTGGTGTTATTTTTCATGAATAGGTTTTTAGTCTTCATGTTTCGGTAGTAGATGGCAAGCGATATTTTATTCTGATTTCTACATCTGACGTTTCCCTTTACTATTTTCCTTATTACTCTCTCGTCAGTTTTATAAGCAGGCGATATTTGGTTTTGGTAAAAAATTTTACCAACTAATGAAAAAACTGCTGAAGATCTGCACAACGGAAGCGGCTTTCTGATGCAAAGACGGAACGCTATACCAACAAGTAGATGGAATCTCGATGGAAACCCCTTGGGCCACACCTACGCTAACTACTACATGTGTCATGTGGAAAACAAAGTGCTCCGAGAAAAAAGACACACTCTGTACTGCCGATAAGTGGATAACATATTCGTTACCACCGATAATGAAACAGAACTTCTAGAACTAAAGCATTGGAAGAAGAATCAGGTTTAAAATTCACTTATGAGCTAAGCATCAACAGGAAAATCCCATTTCTCGACGTGAAAATACAAAAAGACGGCGATTGCTACACGACCAGCATATACAAAAACCTACGGACAGAGGAAAATGCTTAAATGCAAATGGCGAGTGCCCAACTAAATATAAACTCGGTGTAATAAAAGCACTTCTACACAGAGCTTATAAAATCTTATCTAATTGGACGATCTTCCACCAAGAGATTGAACGCTTAAAGCAGCTACTAATTAACAACGGTTTCACAAACACCGAAACAGAACGAGAAATTAAAAAAAATTTGAAAATAAAAAGGGAGGCAAATACAGCGGAAAGCAATCAGGCAAGAAAGGAGGAGACGCCTAACGGCACTGTTCATAAAGTTTTTTACCAAAACCAAATGTCGCCTGCATATAAAACTGACTCACAGATACTCACAGATACTCACAGAAGTCTTCTGGAAGAGGCCATCAAGCCTGTAACTCCAGCTCCGAATTTTCACCTTCGTTTATGTGTTCTGTCTGGTGGCGGTCGAGATTGGTACAAAGAATGTCGGCTCTGCAATCAAATTTGCGTTCCTGGTGGGCCCACACTCTATCCAACTTCTCAAAGCTCTGAACCGAATCTGAGTCAACTAATGAGGCTGGTAGACTATTCCAGGTGTTTACGACCCTACTGCAGAACGTGTATTTCCTCAAATTTAACCTTGGTCTCTCCTTGTAGATCTTCTTGGCGTGCTCCCTTGTCATTGTGTTGTCTTCAATCGTAAATAAGTCTTCGTATACTTGTTTATCATAGATGTTACACGTAATCTTGAACACCTCTAACATATCCCCCCGAGATCTTCTATATGTCAACGTTGGTAAATCTAATTTCTTAAGTCTTTCTTGGTATGGTAGGTCTCTCAATGATGGATTAGCTTAGTGGCATGCCGTTGGACATTTTCTAAGGCCTCAATATCCTTTACCTTGTATGGGCACCATATTTGGTTGGCATATTCTAGATGAGGTCTTACAAGTGCAGTGTATAATGATTTAAACATTTCTTCGTCTAAGGTCACAAATGTTCTGCGTATTATTCCTACTAATCTATTTGCCTTATTTATTTTCTCTGCTAAATGTTCTTCGAATTTGAGGTTACTATCAATTATAACTCCAAGGTCCTTCTCTGAATTACTCTCACTCATTTCCTCATACATTTCATATTTCTTATTCTGGGCAACTGCTCTTCCTATCCTTATATATTTACACTTACTACGGTGAAACTTCAGCATCCACTTCTCTGACCACTGCTTCATCTTCTCCAAATCCTCTTGCAACTTGCTGCAGTCCTCGTCTTTACTTATCTTTCTGAATACCTTGGTGTCATCCGCATATAAGAAGATCTCACTGTGTTTCACTACATCTGGCAGATCGTCGATGAATATCACAAATAACAGGGGCCCAATAACTGATCCTTGAAGAGCACCACTAGCCACCTCTTTCCAATCAGAGGCTTCACCAATAACCACTACCCGTTGCTTTCTATTACTGAGGAACGACTCGATCCATGTTATGAAACTACCAGTGATATTGTAACTTTTTAGTTTTTCCAGCAACCTTCTATGTGGTACCCTATCAAATGCTTTCATGAAGTCGCAATAAGCAATGTTGACTGCGACTCCCTCATCCAAGAATTGGGTCCATTTGTATAAGACTTTGATAAGCTGTAGAACTGTTGACCTTCCCGAAATAAATCCAAATTGCTTACTACTGAATAAATTATTCTCTTTCATGTGCTGCATGACCTTTTCTCTTATAATTGATTCCATGATTTTGCATATTACACTTGTCAGGCTAATAGGTATGTAGTTACCCTGCTCACATCTGTCTCCTTTTTAGAAAATTGCTTTAATGTTTGCACTTCTCCAATCTGACGGAATTTGCTGACTATTAAATGAGTATTCAAATATGATCAATAGGGGTTCTAGTAATTCTTCCATTACTTCTTTTATCACTCTTGGGTGGAAACCATCAGGTCCCGGTGATTTGGTCCTCTTTAGCTTTTTAATGACTCTCCTGATTTGTGACTTAGTTATTTTCATTGTAGATAGTTCTGGTACTGGCTTGGTTTCTACTCTTGGCATATCCCCCTCAGGCTCCTTTGTAAAGACGCTACTGAAATATTCAGCCAACACTTTCTTCGGTGACATACAGGTCAGTAACAGATGTTGTTGATTTTGTCTTAGATTGGACATACTTCCAAAATAATTTTGGGTTAGTCTTTGCATTCTTAGCAATATTTCTTTCCTGGTTTTTTATTTCGCTCCTTGTTTCTCTTCTTACCTGATTATTGGTTCTTTTATATTCCTCTTGCACTTCTTTAAGTTCTTTGTCACTGCTACTTCGCTTTGTTTTTAAATTCTTCATTCTCATCCAGAGTTTTTGTTTCTTCTTAATTTTGGACCATAATTTTCGATTCATAGGCAGGTCACTGTTGGTTCTTTTTCTTAGACTTTCCTTCTCTCTAAACTCTCTTCGTGGTATACACTCATCGATCTCCTTTTGAAATTTGTTCCTAAATCTACTCTACATTTCCTCCACATCCTGTACATCCAAAAACTCTTTCCAGTCTATCTGTTGCTTTCTTCTCAACATTTCATAATTACCTTTTTCATACAGATATACAACTCTTTTACAACTTTTATCCTGGGGTTTTACACTGCACTTGAATTGCACACAGGCATGATCGCTCTTACCAACTGGGCTTAGTAACTGTATATCTTCGAATGTGCATTCGTCATCCGTGAAAGAGTAATAAGGGAAATAGTAAAGGAAAACGTCAGATGTAGAAATCAGAATAAAATATCGCTTGCCATCTACAACCGAAACATGAAGACTAAAAACCTTTTCATGAAAAATAACATCACTCAAAAAAACCGAAAATCTACAAAAATCCCACGTAGTTTACGAATTTCAATGCCCGAACGAAGGTTGCAAACTTCGAGGAAATGTGAAATGCGTGGGCTCAACCATAACAACACTGTCAAGAAGGCTAACAATGCACTTACAAGAAGGAAGTCCGAAAGATCACATGTGGAACATACACAAAATAAACCTAACCAGACAACAGATAGTGAAAGCAACAAACGTGGTAACACAAATAAGGGATGAGAAAAGACTTCATATCATCGAAGCATTAATAATAAAAGAGACTTCCCCGAAAATAAACAATCAGTGAACCGAACAAGAAAGAATCCTCAAGTTACACGTACAAAACTGACCAATCCCGTCAGTACACGAACGCGAAACTGCGGGAAAACCTCCGTAAATGAACCATAAAAGAGAGCGCCCTGACAAGAAATTTTCATTCTACGTAGAACACCTACGAAGATGGCTCCAAACGAATTCCCTGAAGATGCTCGAGGACAGAGCGAAACGGCGGAAAATTTTGGAAATATTATTTATAATTTACCAGCATTATTGAAAAATGTCATACGGAAAATTGAGAAAACTAATAATAAATTAATAAATAAAAACTACGGTCGATTGTTCAACCAAACACATATATATATATATGTATATATATATATTGCTCTTAATAGTTTGTTATGTTGTTTATTCATAAAAAGTATATACCACGTGACCACAAAAATTGTCCCTGTTTTTAATCGCTTATTACTCAGTCATTATTGCAGCTTCACAAATGAAATAAAAAGCATTCGAAAGAGAACATTTTAAAGTTTTAATTTATTCTACATGTGTTCAAAGTGACGTCCCTGGACATTCTTACATTTCACACAACGAGAAAGGAAGTTATTTATTACATTTTCCAAAACGCTGCATTCAATGGACTGTACACTCTCTACCACCGCTTGCTTTAATTCTTCGATAGAGGATGGCTCTTGCCTGAATACTTTGTCCTTGACAAATCCCCAGAGAAAAAAGTCCAAAGGTGATAGATCGGGAGATCTTGCGGGCCAGGGAAACTGCGAGCGATGAGAAATGAATCTTTGTTCAAAAAATCTTGTTAAACATTCCAGTGATTGCCTAGTTGTGTGGGCTGTTGCTCCGTCTTTTTTTACCGCAAAAATTGTCCCTGTTTTTAATCGCTTATTACTCAGTCATTATTGCAGCTTCACAAATTAAATAAAAAGCTTTCGAAAAAGAATATTTAAAAGTTTTATTTAATTTTTTCGATATCCTGGATACGAAATCAGTACTTATAAAAAAATGACAGTTTTATCCACCACAATCATGGGTTATTTGTCGGACATGCAACGTGTTTTCATCGCAGAAGAGATGATCAAACATGGCTCGGTAGTTGCCACCCAACGGTCTTTCAGACGACAATACGGTCAGCAAAGGACCATAGATCCTAAAACGATTCGCAGGATTTTCACAAAATGGAAACATCACGGCTCAATCAAGAACATGCATAAAGGCAACTCTGGGCGCAGCAAAGGTGTGCGAACCGCTGAAAACATTGATTCAGTCGCAAATCAGCTTGAAACGGACAACAAGAAATCTGTGAGACGACTATCAGCTGTGACAGGAATCAAACGGGAGAGCATTCGGAAAATAATCACGTTGGATTTGAGAATGAAGTCATTCAAAATTATGTGTTTGCAACAGCTTAGCGAACAAGACTACCAGCGTCGTTTGATGTTTTGTGAACGCATTGAAACAATAATTGAACAAAACCAGATAAGATTAAGTGACATATATTCAGTGATGAATGCCACATCTATCTCAATGGGCTCATCAACAGACAGAATTACCGGTGTTGGTCACGAAACAAGCCAAATATACACTTGGAGAAACCTCTGCATTCACCAAAAGTTACTGTCTGGTGTGGTTTGAGTAGCAGCAAGGTTTATGGTCCTTACTTTTTTGAGGACCCAGAGACAAGGAGACCGCTTTCAGTAACTTCAGAAAGAGATGTAGAAATGCTGAACACTGTTTTTGAACAAGAAAACTGCAGTAACAAGTGGTTTCAGCAAGACGGAGCAACAGCCCACACAACTAGGCAATCACTGGAATGTTTAACAAGATTTTTTGAACAAAGATTCATTTCTCATCGCTCGCAGTTTCCCTGGCCCGCAAGATCTCCCGATCTATCACCTTTGGACTTTTTTCTCTGGGGATTTGTCAGGGACAAAGTATTCAGGCAAGAGCCATCCTCTATCCAAGAATTAAAGCAAGCGGTGGTAGAGAGTGTACAGTCCATTGAATGCAGCGTTTTGGAAAATGTAATAAATAACTTCCTTTCCCGTTGTGTGAAATGTAAGAATGTCCAGGGACGTCACTTTGAACACATGTAGAATAAATTAAAATTTTAAAATGTTCTCTTTCGAATGCTTTTTATTTCATTTGTGAAGCTGCAATAATGACTGAGTAATAAGCGATTAAAAACAGGGACAATTTTTGTGGTCACGTGGTATTTGAGAGAGTTTGATCTTTTGAATTAAAAGTTGCAGAACAAATGTGAAATAATTGCAAAAATTAATTAAAGTCAACAACGAATGAAGCCAACTTTAATACGAGGGTTTTTTTTTAATGAAAAATGAGTGAAAACAAAAATACAATAAAGAATAAAGAATAAGATACTGATTTATATATACATATATACATATAGGGTGTCCATAATTGATTACCCTGATTAAAGCATGCTATAACTTTTAAATAAACACTCGTATTCAAACACAGTTTTAATCATGAGTAGATAAACATACAAAGTTTTGATACATAGTTAATGAACTTAATAAGCTCCCACATGTGCACCCCTAGTGGCACGTAAAATGTCTAAACGGTATTCACACTCACGCCACACATTTTCCAACATTTGTGGGTTAACTGTTGCAATTGCATCCGTAATGTGTTCTCGCAATGTCCTGATATCTGGAACAACTGTTGCATAAACCAAATCTTTAACATGACCCCAGAGAAAGAAATCCAGCGGGGTAATGTCTGGTGATCTTGGGGGCCATGGGATTGGCCCGTCCCTGCCAATCCATCGATTTGGAAATGTTGCGTCGAGAGTTTCACGAACAACATCCGCCCAATGAGGGGGTGGCCCATCTTGTTGGAAGATGACAGTTGGCTGCCTGTCCTGCAGCTGGGGGATGGCGTAATTGGTGAGCATATCCAGGTAAACAGTTGCGGAAACAGTGTTCTCAGCGAAGAAGAAAGGACCAATTATCTGGTCATGCATTAGTCCACACCAGACATTGATCTTCGGACTGCCCCGAATATGCTCCCTTACGGCACGTGGGTTTTCCGATCCCCAAATACGCACATTGTGTCTGTTGACTCTACCACTGAACAGCTACTACAGTGCTCCTAGCGGCGAATGCGGTAGACGAAACTCTATGCGTGTACGAGATCACCTGTAAAAAGAAAACGGATGTAAGATTCGTCATTAAAACATGAGAGCATACTGTTTTATAGGCTACTAAGTTGAAGATAGGCTGCGGTAATTAATAATAAAGTAGGTTGACGAGATAATTAAATAGATAACACCAGTACACATTTGAAAACTTGTCGATCGATTTTTACAAACTAGTTGGTGATTCTATATAATTTGAGTGCGCTGATCTCAAAAATATAGTTAGTTTTTCCCTATCACGTATGGTTTTCTTACTACAGGGTGTGTCATAAATCCCCCATTTGTCCCCAAATGTGAACCATCTTATCGAGACCAACATTGGATTGTACATGCTAAACCATAAATTTTGTTGTTATAGACTACAGTAACGCTTACATAATAATGTAGGGTAAATATATATAACAACCAGTCCCGTTCCCAGCAAAATACTCTCTCCCCCTCCCATCAATGGGTGGTTAACATTTGGGGACAGATGAAGTATTACAACACCCCTTGTAGCACGAAATCTTTAGGTGATAGAGTAAAACCTAATTAAAGCAGAATTAAATAGCTCCTAGCTCTTGGACAAGCATATTGCTTGTTTATGAAAGAATAAAAAAATAACTGAAAGAAACAAAATATATTTACCTTCTTTACCTGCAAACATTTCAGGACCAAGCGAAGTATGTGTCGGATGCCAATAAATTGTTCTCCTGCAATGTAGACCCCAAAAGTTCTGCAGAGTCCTTAGGCAGATTAAAATCCCTGACTAAGTCATTTAGTTCGGCTTGGGTTAATGGTTTAGGACAGTGGTCGGCGAACAGGGGTAAATTTAAAAATTTTGGGGGTAATGCGTGCGGTATGAGAGACACCATATGCAACAATTTTAAGAGCAATTGGCTTGTTTTTGTTTACTTTGAAGTCTGGGGGTAATTTCATTTTACTCAAATAGATTTTTGGGTAATACCCAAAAAAGTTCCCCGACCCATGGTTTAGGAGGATCTCAGTCAGCTGTTGGCTGTTCATAAACATCATCATTGTCTGGATTTGGAGCTGAATCAGAATCTGAATTGTATTGATCCAGACTCTCGGGTGGGCGGGGAATAGGAACTTCTGGACCATGGGGTACCGGCCTTATTGCAGATGGAAAACTTGGGTATTGAAGGCTCTCTTTATTCTTTGCATTATAACCTTTAACATTGCAAGAACAGAAGTAGCAGTCGTCGGTATGGTTTCTAGGCTCGCGCCATACCATAGGGATCCCAAATGGCAAACTTTTCTTTTTACCTTTGCTCCAACTCCTTAGTGCCGCAACACACGTAAGACAAACCTTGTTGGAGCCCAACTTTTGTCTTGATCTCCTAATTTAATTCCAAAATAAGCATGATAAGCTCTCTTAAGAAGGTCGTTACATTTGTCCTTTGTTTTACAACACATACCGACCACAAATATAACAAAATATGTCTGGACTATGGGTACATCCTCTAGAAGCCATTATTAAAATTTTAAAGACGTAATGTTAGAATTATCTATCTGAAAATATGAAAAACGAAATTAATTAAGATAAAAAAGGTAAAAATTACAAAACGGCCCAAAATTGTTTTGCTAATAACTTTAAACTGTGGGTGATAGAAAAAACTGGTAGCATTTTTTAATTCAGCGCAGCGAACTGCTTCAGAATCACAACTCAAAATAAAGAAATCGATTTTCATGCAGACCGGTGTAATTAGTATTAGTATTAGATACTTAATTAGTATTTGGGGTTACCTTTTTATTTATGGTTACTGTGAACTCGTTCCCAACTGGGGACGATAGTAGCTGTAGTAGTTACTGTTAAAACTAAAGAAAATATCACGACTTAACCTAACCAATCGTCAAGGTCGTACAGTTGACCTAATCGGGCATTCAATTTGTACCCACCATGCCTGGGTAGCAGGAAAAATAACTAGTGTACAAGGTAAGTCATAAACTTAGAAAAACATAATTTTTATTTACAAATCTTATAACCAAAGAATTTGTTCAAACTAACATAATAAGTAGTACGAACAATAGTAACCACAGTTCTTAAGTTCATGCATCAGTCTGGTACCCACTTTTCTTTTTGACATTGCTATTGATTTTAATAAGGTAAGAATAAATTTGGGGCGATGACATATGGACTTTATTTTAATACTGATATTTGATTGACCTTTTGCATATGTAAATAAATTTTTTAAACATACTGATATTTAAAAATAATGTTATTTGTTTCTGGGTACGAGTTGACCAGGCAAATAGATACGAGTTGACTTGTTCTGGCGGTACGAGTCGCCTGGGTACGAATTGTCCAGCACCCGTTGATTTATTAGTCAACAAGGAAAAACGATAGACTGCAGGGCATTTTCCTTTAATTAACAAATTTAATATTGCAATGATTAATACACTATGGTACATACCACACAAAATGGAATGGTTATAAATCAAAGCTCCGAAAGGCTTCATATGTCATGTATTATTTGTCAATATGAGTATAAAGGGTGTCAGGAAATTATTGCCCCCCCCCCTGTACAGAAGAAACTGAAAGGAATAGAAAAAACAGACAAACCACGCGAAAGAGCGTTTAATTTTGAATAAAAAACACTTTTTTAATATCGGGTGTTGCCCCCATTTGCAGCTCTGACGGCCATTAATCGACGGGGGTATGATCCCAGAAGTGTCTCAAAGAGATCGGTATCATGACTCATTTCTTCAAGGACTTCGTTGATCTTTGCAGTCATAATTTCTGTTGATACCAATTCTGAATGGTTGTTCCAACATTAAGGACTCCACCCGATCCTTCATGATGGATCCGACATGTTCACAGACATTAAGATCGGGAGAATTGCCAGGCCATTCATTATTTCCGAAAAAATCAATGTTATTGTCCTTAAGCAGTTTGTTGAGTCGCAAGTGCTTTCATACAGGGGGCTTTGTCGTGAAGAAAGAGTTGCCTGTTCAACATCCAAAACACCTCGGGGTCTTTCAAAAACGGAATTACATGTTGGGCTAAAATTACATTTCGAAATAAGGCCCATCCCAACTGGTTCCTCTTGGTTTGATAATCCAGATGAGCTTCCGAATAGAGAACATAATGAAAACACCCACACATGCTGGATTTTTTACTATTTCTCGATACTTCTGGTCGTCTGGGACTTCATCAGGAGTTGTTGCCCAAACCGATCATTCTGAAAATTTGGTTTTCTGGACATAAACGAAGAATTCATCGCTGACAACCAAGTGAAGGAAATCGTCTTCCGTCCATTCCTAAGATTATCACAAAAACCATAGCCGATCTTCAATATTAAGATCACTCTTCCGTGGCTTAGCTATTTCATGCCAAGCACTCAAGCCTTGGCGAACTCGAAATTGATGCACAAGTTGCCGATTGACTATCTTACCACGACGGATAAGTATCTCTTTCGCTACCTCAGAGCAGCTCTTCTTTCGGCGCCGTGATGCAGCAAGCACAATGTCTTTCGATTCTTGAGATAATTTCTCCGGTCTTCCTCCTCGAAATTCTGTTTCACAATCTTCAGGATTCGGTGCTCTTCCAATATGTGCTCTACCGCGAAACTGTGATCTACCATATTCCAATACATGCTCTACCGTGAAACTAGCCTTATAAGGCTAACTAACGAAAATATCATGACTTAACCTAACCAATCGTTAGGTCAACTATATGCCCTTGACGATTGGTTAGGTTAAGTCGTGATATTTTCGTTAGTTAGCCTTATAAGGCTAACTAACGTACCTGCTGCTAATCCGAATAATCTAAGGTAGATCACGAATTGGAATGTAAATTTCGCGATAGAGCACATATTGGAAGAGCACCCAGGATTCTTATTCCAATTCCTTTTGACAAAGTCTTCTGATCTTTTTAATCTCTCAGCCACCCAGTGTCGAGTTATGAAAGTTGCACCAGCTTCCTTTGCTTCACGAAATGTGGCAGCTTGAATGCGGTCAAGAACTCGCTTTTTCTCTGAATCGTTCAAAATAGATGATGCCATGGTTTCTGTGGGGAAAAAAATGGTAAGAATTAAAATCACAGGAATAGAATATAATGGTTTTTATTCAGATTTTAACGCTCTTTCAAGTGGTCTCGCCGGTTTTTATCTATCTCTTCTAGTTTTTGCTCTACAGGGGGGGGCAATCATTTCCTGACACCCCGTACAATGTCAAATAGAACAACAGATTATAAATTATATTAAGCCGTACAGTAATACAATAATAATTGCTACCTCGATAAATGACACAATACAAGTGTGTACTGCGCAAACGTTTAGATGTAAATGTAATAGTTACACACGCATTGAATTTCTATAACGGTACTCTAGGCCGAGGCAGATAGGCCGAGAAAGAGAGTTCACAATCACCGAGTTAAATATGCGAGAGACGTGTGTGGGTCGATACGCGGGAGATGTTTTATACAGCAAGATTGGCGGAAGACTGATTTAAAAATTCAACTGATAAATCTTGAGGAACATGAGACTTGGGTGAGTCCGTTATTTATAATTGCCTTTCCAGTTCCGTGGTGATGGTCTTAGTTGGTTTTGATGGTCGACTTTTAATGTTCTTTCTTGAGGTCTGCTTTACGATATCGTGGTAGTGTTTTCATGAGGCTGACCACTATTTTAGGGTTTGGTGAGAAATGTTTATAAGAGGCGTCTCTTGATGTAACCTCATAATAGTACTTAGAAAGCCTTCTTCATTATAGATTTCTGATTATAGTGAGGATTTGTGGTGTCTTAAATAAACTGTGACGAATCTGCTTTTGTTCGTGTTTCCTCAAAAGTTTCTACAGGCATCTGGATCTCATTAAGAATACTGTATTATAAGCTAGCAGAACCTTCTTGAAGGTGAACTTTTACGATGTCACTCGACATGCACGTTGTTTCTGCACTGAAACTGTAAACCTAAAAAGAAATGTTTATGAGCACTCTATCTATATTAAAAGTTAAAATCCCAAAATTTAAAGATAAAACAAAAAAATACTAAAAAACATGAAGCTTTTCTAGGGAGGCAACCATCTTCGTTCAGGCGATGGAGGAAAATAAAAGTAAAATTGGAGATAAATTTTATTTTCTAAAAGAATCGTTATGCCTCTGGCAACTCTAAACAGCGAAAAATGTTCCATTAATCCGGGTTGCCTCTTCGGAAAAGCTTCTCGATTTTTAATATTTTATTCTTTTTTTATCTTTTAAATTTTGGGGATTTTTAACTCTTTTATTACTTTTTTACACGTTTATTGTATTTTTTAACATTATACTCGTGTATATATATATATATATATATATATATATATATATATATATATTAGGGTGGCTGTATAAACATAATCTTCAAAACGTTAAGTTCGGAACCCATGATATTGTTTTTACTCCCTAAAAAACTCAGAATACCAATTTGTATACAAATCGAAAATGTTTTAGAGGTGCCGTCGGAGTCCAGAAGATTTTAGTTTAGTCTTTTTTGAATTCAGCTCCAGGTCCCCCGCACCCATAAGGGTGAGTATTATCCTCTCAATGGAGGATCGAGCAAGCCGGCGGCACGGAGGTAACCGATCGCCCTCTCCGGAGTGGACCAGAGGTTCAGCGCACTAGTGATGTTGTGTTCTGTTCGTTGTTGTGCTTGAGCGGTACAGTCTGTCATAATGTGTTCAATTGTTTGTGATGTGTCATGGCACAGGTGGCAGGTGTCGTCTGTAGAGTTGTCTAGTCTGTGTTTATATGTCGGTAAGTTGGGGGTGATGTTCACATCGGAATCGTGCTAAGTTAACTCGAACCGATCTGCTCAGGCTGGTCTCTGACCTGTTAATGGGTGGCGGCTTCGCATCTAGGACGGCATTCGGACCGAGTCGTGCCAGTGCTTTGTGGGTTAGGTGTATGTGTATGTGTTTTCTGTACTGTGGGGCGTGGTATGGAATGGAGTATTTGGTTATGACGTCTCTCTGATGTTACCTTAATGGTGCGAGGTGTTGGTGCATGATTGTACATGTAGTGGCAAGGGTGTTGTGGGTTAGTTGTCGCTGCTGCCATGAATTGTGTTCCCCTCATGTCTAAATGTTCCCTAACTTTCAGTATTTTTGTTTCTGTGTGCAGGTGTTCTACTGGCGTTGTTTGAGTGCATCCTGTAATGATACGAAGTGCGTTGTTTTGTATTATCTGTAAATTGTTTATGTGTGTGTTTGAGATAATGGGTGCCCAGCATGGGCTAGCATAGTCCATAACTGAGCGAATATATTGTTTGTATATGAGTGATGTTGTTTCCTGCTGGTGTCCAAAATTTGTGCCTGTTGCAAAAGATAATGATGTGTTGTATGTGACCCCAAGTATTTTGATCCTGTGAGTGTGTGGAATGTTGGTGTTGTTTAGTGTAAGCTGTGGAGTTATCTGGTGTTCTTTCGTGTTGCTTGTAAGCAAGGTGATGGTTGATTTTGTGGGCGCTACTTTGAGTCTATCGTGTGTGAGCCAGTCTTGTATACTGTTTATGTATATTTGTAGGTTATTTGTAGTGGTGTCGATGTTGTTGTGGGTGGATGTTAGAGTGATGTCATCTGCATATGATGATAAGGTAAGCTTGTTTTCTATGGGTGTTGGAATGTCATGCATGTATAAGTTGAACAGTGATGGTGAGAGAGCAGAGCCTTGAGGGATCCCGTTCGGAAAAAGCTTGTTTTTGGATGACTTGCCATTAAATGTGACATGTGAGTATCTTCCTGAAAGATAGTTGCTCAGCCACCTTTTGGTGTTATTGTGCATGTTTGTGTTGAGTATTTTGATTATGAGAGGGAAGCGTGGGATAGCATCAAATGCTTTACTAATGTACATTGTTGCTAATAGTGTATGTTAAGCTGGTCGTTTGGAGTTGATGCCATGGGGCAGGGACAATTCGACGTGGCCGACTCGATGCGACCCAACTCGATGTGGCCGACTCGATGTCAGGATAACTCGATGTCAAGCCAAGTCGATGCCAGGCCAAGTCGATTTCATTTTCTTTATATATTTAATGTAGGTTAAATGAATGCCCGGTTAGGTCAACTGTACGCCCTTGACGATTGGTTAGGTTAAGTTGTGATATTTTCGTTAAAACTAACGACAATATCCCTTAGGGATATCACATCGAGTTGTCCTGACATCGAGTTGGGTCGCATCGAGTCGGCCACATCGAATCGTACCCAACCCGATGCCATCCATGATGCGCTGCGTGAGGTTAGTGAATAATGTCGTGGTTGAGTGGTGAGGTCTGAATCCATGTTGAGTAGGCGATAGTGGTATGTGTGGGTTGGTGATTTGTAAGATTAGTCTTTCTGTTACTTTGGAAGGTGTGCATAGTAAAGCAATGGGTCTATAGGAAGCTGGTTCTGTTGGATTTTTGTTTGGTTTGAGTAGTGTAATAATTTTACCTTGTTTCCATTTGTCAGGAATAATACTTTGTTGGTATGAATATGTGCTGATGTTTGTGAGAGCTAATATTCCCTGTAGGCCCAAGTGTTTAAGGTGTATGTTAGATATGTTGTCTGGTCCAGTAGCCTCCGAATTCTTAATGTTTTTGATGATTTTGGTTGTCTGGTCTGTATTGAAGGGTGTAATGGTCGTGTCGATTTTGTAGGTTTTCTTGTGTCTGGCTGTTTGTCTGGCTGCGTGTTTCTGGTTGTTGTCTCTGTTTAAGTGACTTATCT
This sequence comes from Bathynomus jamesi, assembly GCA_023014485.1. Lineage (NCBI taxonomy): Eukaryota > Metazoa > Arthropoda > Malacostraca > Isopoda > Cirolanidae > Bathynomus > Bathynomus jamesi. The sequence goes on from JAJOZX010000230.1 coordinate 680,944, forward strand.
TTGCGTAGTGATTAACTAGAATGTTAGCTTGTTGTGTATATGTGTCGAGCTGTTGTATTTGTTGTTTTATGGCTTCTGTGTGTGGTGTTTGTGTGTTATGTTTGAGGTTGTTACGTTGCCTTATGAGGTGGGCTCTTTCTCTAGTGTAATTTGGTTGTATTTCCTAATGTTGCCCTTGGGTTTCATTGGTGCTAACAACTCATTATTGCCTGCTTGAACTTTGGAGACCTTCAACTAATGTTTTCTTTCTTGCATCTGGGAATGTTTTACGATGTGTCCTCAACGACCTGAAGCAAAAACTGTCTTTTCCTCATTTTTCGTTACAGAGGCGTTAAAGTCCTTTATCAATGCTACTCCCCTTTCTGCTATATCATTGACGACCTTCATGCTTTTAAGAATCTTGGAAGCGTTTTGATAATCTTAAATCTGTTCCCATTGAGCTGGATCTACAGAAGTTAGAAAGTCATCTTCCAACGCTAAAATTGAGAACAGTTGTCGAGAGTTTGCTGTAACAAATGATGATGGATCTTTTCCTTCAGCAATCGTTGGACAAATTCTATTTGAGGTCATTTATCTCCTTCATTTTTTAGAGCTGCGACCATCATTCTCTTCATTTCTAAAGGTACACGATCATCAAAGAAAGAGAAACCAGTCAGACGTTCACTTAAATACCACAAATGATTACCGATTGCCTTGCCTGCAGATTTGGAGACGACAGTGTCTGGTTAAGTTTTTAATTGCTGAAGTTGTTTAAGGTCATTTGCAGGAGCTAAAGTTGCTTGGGGGCATTGGAACCATGTTTTTACATAAATCTTTGTAGTGAATAAATTGAATCTTCTTAAAGATGATATTTCTCTTGATGTTAGACGAACCTGTGAACGGAGGAGATAAATCTTTATAGAATAAATTATGTTTGCTAGCCAACGTGCATGATGTAGAGCACCTGGTTGCATCAATCTTCTTCCTCGTGGGGGTACTTCTCCCAGAAACAACACTGTTTATTCTAAGATTTCTCGGTAATCATCTCTTGGTTGACGTGCTTCCAGGTTAGTTTTACAGAATTCAATTATTTCCTTCCATTCAAATATGTCTAGGGTCACTTCTTTATCACCAATCACTGGTTCAAGCTTACTCTTATCAATGTTACTACATTCTAGCTGTAATCGCTTAAATAAAGCAATATTAGGTCCTGATGAGGAACCAAAAAAGACTCCAAAAACATTTCCAACTATAATCTCATGGATATGATGACGACAGGCTAGGTGCAGAAGATTTTTGTCCAACATTTGTTCAATCAGGATGCAGGCACCTCCTCTCTTTCCTGTATTACTTGCCGTGGTATCAAACGACATAGCTTTGATCTGGTTGGTTAAATTCCATTCTTTTACAGTTTCAACAACAGCCTTTGCAATTGCTTTTGCACTTTCGGAGGTAAGTTTAGGGACTGCAAGAAGCTTGCCGATATCCTTACCAGTCACTACCACAGGCAAACGACCGACAGATATATTTCCTGTGATATCAGGTAGCATTTTCCCATCCCAGTGAACTACTAGGAGGGTTTCTGGACCAAAGTGTTCAATGATATTAGCTGAAGTTTCTTTTCTAATTTTCATCCTTTTAGTGCGAATAGAATCTTTATTGATCGATAGTGCCCCTACATCATATCCTAAACTTTTTGCCGTATCAGAAACGATATGAGCTGCTGCTCGGTTGCTGGTCTTTGTACGGTCTAGAGCTTGCGCTAATTCGGAAGTCATTATGTTTTGAGGTCTTGCTTTCTTCAATTGTGGTTGGGTGTCACCCTGAGAAAAACGTTTTCATTTTTGAGATGTACTATTTTCCGAATGGATCCACTCTTTATCACTACTGGTACTTGAATCTATTGTTGCAACTTTGCTTAGTGGTATTTCTTTTTCATGTTTTCTCTTGCGGCTAATAAAATTTTGCTCTCTAATTATCTTATTTATTTCCTTGAGTGTTGTCACTTTATCAATGCCAGCTATGTGACCTTTCGTTCCACTGCGCTGAGCAATAAGAAATTTCTTATCTTCTATTTTCATCATAGACAGAGCATTTTAATTTTAATTTTTGAGATGTACTATTTTCCGAATGAATCCACTCGTTATCACTACTGGTACTTGAATCTATTGTTGCAACTTTGCTTAGTGGTATTTCTTTTTCATGTTTTCTCTTGCGGCTAATAAAATTTTGCTCTCTAATTATCTTATTTCTTTCCTTGAGTGTTGTCACTTTATCAATGCCAGCTATGTGACCTTTCGTTCCACTGCGCTGAGCAATAAGAAATTTCTTATCTTCTTCTATTTTCATCATAGACAGAGCATTCTCGTGTGCAATGTCAAATAGTTCATTGAGTCGTGATGTGAATTGGGTTTCATTGGAAATTTGCGTTTGAGATCGACGGGACTTACTTTTTTGTAATGCTTTCCATTCAGAATGAAGTTTGAGGAACCGTTCATGCGCAGTTGGAATACTGGCTTTCTTCCAGAAACCCATAACACTGATCAAAGTGTTCTTAGCACTATCTTTCAAAGGGAGCTTCATCTCTGAATGATGGTTAAAAAAATGTGCCAAAACTTGCTGCTGAGAAAGGAGTTTATCGCCAAATATTTTTGATAAAGTTGGACCAACAAGCCATATATCTGTTTTACAACGAGTGCTATAACTAGTACGAGCCATGATTGCAAAAAAAATTTAAATTTTAGGGCGTGAAACTCCTAACCGTGAAATAAATGGAGTACGAATTATGAATACGCACTTCCTCAGCATATAGTTAACTGAGGATTTGAGTTGTAGCTTGCTCCTTGCCAGTTTTTCAGATGCCAAAAGTCACAAGAAGTAATTACACATATTGATATTATATCATAAATACAACTATATATCTGAAAACATGTTAATATTTCATATAAACATTTCAATAATAATTTCTGCAAATTTTGCAAAGAAATAAATGGCGTACTTTACTACTATTAAAAGTACATTACTCTACATTTTTATACTGCCGTGCGCCACCCCTAAATATGATTTGATTGCTTTAAAAAATGGCATGCTAAGTTTTCTCATGATAAAGAAAAATTTCGACCTTCCGATCTCTAACGTTAAAAAAATAATTTTTGTCCCTATATGCTGATAGCCACCCTAATATATATATATATATATATATATATATATATATATGCTGCAAACCCACAAGGAAAAAGAAAACTAAAACTAAAATCGTTTTTCTTTTTCCTTGTGGGTTTGCAGCATTCATTCATTTCACGTGTTTAATTGTGAAATTCATCCCATATATATATATATATATATATATATATATATATGGAAGATAAAGGTTTGCGCCGTAATCCATTAATCAGGAGGGAATCTTATTTCGTCTTATATAGTCTTTTATAATCTTTTCTCGCGATGATCCGGGATTTCTTTCTTGAAAAAATCAATTTGTTTCAGAGCGATTATCGCGAGCAAAGATTTTAATTATACGAAGCTCTTTAAGAGATTTTTCTCTGAGATTAATTAGAGGTCTTTTTACTATGTCATGAGTTATGTTATAAATTAAAAATTCCACTTAAAGGTGGAGTCGTTAAATCATTTATCATGACAAAATAAATAATTAAAATTTTTACGATTAGTGTGTATATATATATATATATATATATATATTATATATATATATATATATATATACACTCGTGTATGTTATGCTTTTTCACCAACAATATCTCCTTTTTGATGGCTGTCTTGTGTAAAATTTGCCATGGGTATTGCGCACTCCCATTCAGAAATTTTGAGAAACTGGCCCGATGCTTCCCAGAGCGAAGGCATGTGATATTCGCCAATTAGACTTGGCCGTAGTGGATTATAATAATCGTTGGAGTTGGTCCCTGTTGTTTTGTAGGAAGAACTGAATCCTTAGCTAAATATAGCAAACCACATAAAGTTTATTATTTGCAGGAAGCATTTTTAGGCTTTTTTATTTTAAACAAATTTTGCACAAAATTAGCCCTCATCCTACCTTTTCAACAGGAGTTTTTAAGCCAGTAAGAACTTACCATTTACTTTAAGCTCACAAACCACTTACATTTTGAGTGCAGTTCCACAGATTTGGTCTCACTAGCTTTGGATGTGAAGCTCAAAATTTTTATGGTTGTGGTAATTTTGTGAATTTATGGACTGACTTGCCATTCCTCGATTTCACAAAAGAGTATAAAATTTTGTACAAGCGTGGAATGACTAATAAACAAATTATTTATTAATTATTTTTTACCACAAACAGCACAAGTTGTAAAATAGCTCTGCCCAGCCTCTCACGCGGACGGACAGCTTACTTAACTGAACAACATTTTGGCCACATAAGCTCTGTTCTAACCTTTTTTTGTAGTGGACGAATTTGTTCGATGTTTACACCAAATTATTCGCGATGACGTCCCCTAATTTTTTATGTAAAGTGCGTGTAGTGTAGTTTCTTCTGATAAAAAGATATAGCCTTCAGAATAGCCGTCCGCCAAGTGATTGTCGGGGTCAAAAGAGATCTGTCCACACACAACATTTATAGAAAGTGTACAAAATCATTTCAACATCACACACATATTATAATGGTAATGCAGTGCGCATCCGTAGGTCACATTAATTAAATAGATTACATTAGGATAAATAACTTAAGGTTGAGAGACGAAGCGGAAGTGTCAGTGGAACAGTTTGGATTTATGCCGGGAAGGAGAACGACAGATGCAGTTTTTGCATTGAAACAGTTGGCAGAGAGGTACAGAGAGGGCAGAAGGCGTTGCACATGGTTTTTATTGACTTGGAGAAGGCATATGATAGGATACCACGGCAGGAAGTTTGGAGATGCTTAAGGGAAAAGATGGTACCGGAGAAGTATGTTAAACTGATCAAGGGGATGTACAGGGGAGTAACAACTAAGGTGAGGAGTAGCGTGGGTGTGTCAGAGAGCTTTGGGGTGGAAGTTGGTCTGCACCAAGGATCAGCTTTGAGCCCCTTCCTTTTCAATGTGATTCGATGTGTTGACGGACAGGATTAGAGGGGAGGCGCCGTGGTGCATGATGTATGCAGACGATGTTGTGTTGAGTGGGGAGACGAAAGAGGAGGTGGAGCAGCAGTTGGAAAATTGGAGAGAGGCGTTGGAAAGTAGGGGGATGAGAATTAACCGAAAGAAGACCGAATATATGAGATGTGATGTGCAACAGGACCGAGGAGGGGAAGTGACATTGAGTGGAGAGCGTGTTAAGACGGTGGAGTATTTTAAATACTTGGGGTCAACAGTGGATGCAGAGGGGAGGGAGCAGAGAGAGAGATAAACTGTAGAATACAGTCGGGGTGGAAGAACTGGAGAGACGTATCAGGGGTGTTCTGTGATAAGAGGGTCCCAGTGAAACTGAAGGGAAAGGTATTCAAAACAGTGGTGAGGCCGGCAATGTTGTATGGAATGGAGACTGTGCCAATGAAGAAGAGCAATGAAAGAAAAATCGATGTGGCTGAAATGAAGATGTTGAGATGGATGTGTGGAGTGACGAGGAGGGATAGGGTCAGAAATGAGCATATAAGAGGAACAGTGAAGGTAGCGGAAGCATCTAAGAAGGTGCAGGAGGCCAGGCTGAGGTGGTATGGACACGTCAGGAGAAGAGAGGAGGAGTATGTGGGGCGCAGAGTGCTGGAGATGGAGTTGCCGGGACGGAGAAGAAGAGGAAGACCGAAGACGAGATGGAGGGACTGTGTGGTGGCGGACATCAGGGAGAAGGACTTGGAGGAGGACGTGGTATACGACAGAGGAGAGTGGAGAAGACGAACCAAAAACAGCGACCCCATGTAAAGATGGGATAATAAGCTGCGGAAGAAGACGAACATTAGGATAAATAACTTAATCTTTGCCGATGATATGATATTAATAAGTTCTTCGGTTAAAGATCTGGCTCATCTTTTAAAAAGTTGCGATTTATATTTGGAGAACGTGATATTAATTGTATTGTTACAAAAACTACAATGTTATGTATTTCTATCCCATATCCTCTGATCAGCTAGCTAATATTATTTTCAAAAGGAAAATGAACCAATAGAGGAAGTACAAGAATGTAAGCATTTTGGTCAAATTATTATCAACTCCCTGACTCAGACCTAAAATAACAATATCGAAGTTTCAGTGGTAAAGCAAACCTATTTATAAGGAACTTCAGATTCTGTACAAGCGAAGCTAAAGACACTCTTTTTGTACTTTCTGCATTTTTGCTTATGAGCAGAAACTGGAAACTAATTCTATAAAAAGCGTTCAAGCAGAACCCTAAATTTGCTTTCTAAATAACAAATGTTTCACTGCTGCTTAAGTTACTCTTAAACAGTGCTGGGATTAGCAGCGCACATATTAGCGCCGCTAACTTTTTATTAGCGATACTGTTAGCGCCGCTAATTTTCAGAATTGTTAGCGAAACAGGTAGCGGCGCTAAGTTTGTACAGAAAGCCAATCGCTAATTCTTCAAAACCACTTGTACTAAAATTTGGTTTGCCGACTACATTCTCCATTATAAAATGACTAAAACAGCACTAACTGCAAGTTGATCATGATATATAAGATGTATAGACCTATAAATTGAATAGAATTTATTCTTCCGTTGGTTTGTTTTTCCTATTAATATATACGAAAGGAACTCGACTCCAACATAAAAATGTTTTCATTTTCGTAGACAATAAGGTCACATATTTGTACCTTAGCAGCCAATTATATTAAGGTATGTGCTCATATATATAAGTAAATTACGGAAGGCAGAAAATATATAACTTGGAGTTGTTTCAGAAAAAAATTAGCTACAAAATTAACGTTAGCGGTAGCGGCGCTAACTGCTGAAATGCTTAGCGTTAGCGGCACTAACTGTCGAAATGCTTAGCGTTAGCGACACTAACTGTTGAAATATTTAGCGTTAGCGTCGCTAAATTTTATGGTAATTAGCGTTAGCGGCGCTAACTTTAGGAGTTATCGGGCACAGTACTGCTCTTAGATAATCAGCTCTGTAAATGTTCGTTAACCACGATGTCTTGAACCTCCCTTAGGTAACAAAACATGCTTGGTACAGTCTAGTGCAAAGAATTTAAAACTCAGTTAATCCAATTATATCAACTCTTCATCACTCCTGCTACATATAGGGTGGCCACAAAGTCCCTTTGGATGAAAAACAAGGGTGACATACAGATATGCTGTAATTTCACTGCAAAAGGACTTTGTGGCCACTCTGTAGGCTTTATGGCATGTAAACGTTTGCCTGTATCTCCACTTACCATCGATATTATTTCCATTACTTGTATTTTTTTATTTTCAGTCCTAATTTTGTTTTTAGTTTTTATTATTATTCATTTTCATATACACATACTCGTACACACAGGTCCCGCTAACACAGGGTTTGGCTGCGCACAGCCATGAGGAAGTGACCTCTCTGAGAGGCACTAACCCTAACGAAAAGCTTCAACAAATATGAGATGTCTACTAAGGAAAACTCATACTGGCAGGACGTCGCCCAGGATAAAAAGGTCCCCTCAACCCGCTTACGCACCATGGTGGTGAGGAGAGTAAGGGCGCAACTTTTCTCAATCCCGGAGGAGAAGAAACTTCACCAAAGGGATCAATGCGGGGGACCCCACCAGGTCAAAGTAATGACCCTGGACCCCAGCAGTTTCAACCGAAAATGGCCCCAAAAAGAAACCTACGCAGGTATGACACAATAAAATGGACCAGTGAAGAAAAGAAGATAATTTTGCACTGTTCTGAATACTCACGGTTTGAGAAATGGAGCAGGCAGAAGAACGTAATCCTAGAGGAGCAAATCACGAAATCCAACTTACCTGAAGAGAAGAAAAATACCTCTGTCAAGAAATTACAATCATTAGCCTCACAAGTGCATAAGTACCTTACAGAGGAGGAAATTAGTAATATTAAACGAAGTGACCTTAGGGAAGCAACTGAGGACTACATTGCCAGAGAAGGAGAAGAAAGAGAGCAAAAATGAAAAGATTGTGGACAAGAGAAGAGAAATGGACACTGATATGGGCTACAAAGTATGCCAGACAGAAACATGAGAGACAGAAGGACATCACAAGGGAATGGAGAGAGATCTTCTTCCACTTTTGCCCATGTAAGAGAGAGACTCCAGCTATAAGATTGACTACTCAGAAGCAGAACTTCATAGCCCAGAGGGTATTTAATGAACAAGAAATAGAATACATGAATGATGAAATAGATAAACTTATCCGCAATGAAACCAGCCAAATAATGAACCCTATTCCACTATTCCAGTGCCTTGAAGCCGCTCAAAATATTGATGATGATGCATCTGATAGCTCATTGGATACACCAAGCAGGCAGCACGGCAGCCAACATTCTTTAACCATTCCAAATCATCAGATAGGAATGGGTGGCTCACCACCCAGTTCGCCTGGATCTTCTGACTCATCATTACCTTCTCCAGCCAGATCAAGAACCCCCCCTCCCTCACCACCACCACGACATGAAGATATAGATTTACAGCAAATAGAAACAGAGGAGGAATTAGCAAATCTAATTGAAATTGTTAAAACCATGAATATGGAAAGCCGGCCCCAACTGATCAAACTTAGTAAAAATAGACAATTTAAACAACTATTATACAGAGTAAACGTAGCAATTAATAGACTAGTCCCAGTCAACACAGACCGTACTGAACTTAATCAAGTAAATTACGCTGCTAGCCTATACATGTAACAGAAACTTGTCCCAAATTTTAGACCAAAGCCCCCCCAGCCAAAACCGTAAGTGTAAACCAAACCTCCTCCCTGGAAAGTTAAAATAACTAAACAACTTACACAAGCCAGACAAGAACTGAGCCAATTACAACAATATTTCCAAACACCCCCACAACAAGGAAAACTCAAAACACAAATAGGGAAAATAAAGAGAAAGTATAACTTGAGAGATAATCAATTACCATACATGACAAGAGGCTGGAATTGGAAGGAAAAATCCCAGTCATAGTCAGTAGAATCAGGAATAAGCAAAAGCAGATTGACATGAAAAACCATAACAAGCAATTTTCATCGAACCCTAGAGGCTTTTACCAAAATCTCATTAGAGAAAGAATAACAGTCCATGAACCACCAGATCAAACCCAGTTGGAGGCATACTGGAAGCCCTCTTTGAAACCCCTGAACAGCATAACCAGGATACTGACTGGATAGAGACCATCAGGGTAGCAAATGAGGGTAAACCGAAAATGGAGGAGTTATTTATAATAGAAGATAAGATAAGAAAGAAATTGGCAAAATTCTCCAACTTTAAAAAACATGGCCTAGATACGCTCCCAAATTTCTGGTTGAGACAGATCACGGCATTACGCCAACATTACACTGCCGCTTTTCACAGAATTTTACAGGGAGAAAAAACACCAGAATGGCTTACAAGTGGAGATACAACCCTCATCCCTAAGACTCGTGAGACAAATCTCCCAAATAAATACTGCCCAATCTGTTGTCTCACCACCACCTATAAACTATTTACAGGCCTAACTGCAGACAGTATATATGAACACCTGGATGCCGGAGACTATCTGGAGAAAGAACAAAAAGGATGTAGAAGAAACTGCTTTGGCACAAAGGATCAGCTGCTCATCAACAAAACTCTCCTTAAAGATTGTAAGAAAAGAGGCAGAAACCTAAGTATGGCATGGATAGACTTTCAGAAGGCACTTGACAGTGTCCCACATTCCTGGATTTTGGAATGCCTCAAGCTGCACAAAATCCATCCCACCATTACTAACACTTTAACAAACCAGATTGCAAAATGGAGAACAAACATCAATCTCACCCATGAAAATGGGAAAATATCCATCCCCCATGTCAAGATTGTGAGGGGTATGTGCCAGGGGGACAACTTGTCACCCTTGCTATTCTGTCTCACCCTGGACCCCCTTAGCAAACTACTTAGCAATAACAACAAGGGCTACAATCTCAGTCGAACTAGGCGAAGAAATCCAGACAGTGTTCTGAACCATCTCCTGTTTATGGATGATTTGAAGCTGTATGCAGACTTTGACCAAAACCTAGAATGCCTACTACGGATCGTCCGTACTTACTCCGGTAACATAAAAATGAAGTTTGGATTGGATAAGTGTGCTAAGTGTACACTTAGGGGAAGCAGGAAAATACAAACCCATAACATCAATTTAGGAAGAGACACTGAGATTAAAGACTTGGAAGAGGATAGTTCCTACAAATACTTGGGATAGAAGAAAGTGGTAATATAGAACACCGGCAAATGCGAGAGAAAATCAGTGGAGAGTATGTACGAAGACTAAAAAAGGTCTGCAAGATCCAACTTACCTCAAAGAACAAAATAACAGCTATAAATCAACTCGCCATCCCTGTTATTAATTATAGTATAGGGATCATAGACTGGCCGCAAGCAGAACTAAACAAACTAGATGTTAAGACCAGAAAAATCCTCACTCTATATGGAACAACATACTAACATACTGGAGCCAGTGTCTTCCCAGATTGTACCTACCAAGGAAACTGGGAGGAATGGGATTGACTGAGGTTAACCAGCTGCACCGATCATCGTCCATCAGCATTAGACAGTATCTGAGGAGTTATAGTAGCCCTACAATAGCTCTGGTCCGTGAACACCACAACACAAGGGTAACGCAATATACTCCCATAACCAAACTGGCCCAGCACTTTGGACAAAAGAAGTAGAAACTGAAAGAGTACCAGCCACCTTAATAGCTAGGAAAAGTCGCAAAAGATTTGTGCTGGAACAACAGGCCAAACATGCCGAAGAATGGGAACAACATCAAAGAGCTGGAAAATACTATCAAGAAAAGGACTACATCAATAAAGAAGGATCATTGGAATGGTTAAGGAGAGAAGTTCTGCAATATGACGGAGAGCGTCTAATAATGGGTGCCCAAGATCTTGCACTCCTAACAAATGCATTTAAAAAAATTGCTGGACTGAGTAATAACGACAGGTGTAGATTCTGTCATGTCGAGATGGAAAGTGTTGGTCATCTAATATCAGGCTGTAGGTGCTCATGGCAGATGGGTACTATACAGCCAGACACAATAAAATTTGCAAATATATCCACGGGAAGATCATGACAGCATTAGAATTAGAATGTAGTAAAAATGTATGGGACCATACACCTGCACCAGTCACTGGAAATAACCATTATACTATATACTATGACAAAGTAATTCCAACTGCCACTTTTATAGACAACTCGGCAGTAAAACCGGACATAGTAGTGTGGGACAAGAGGGAAAGTGGTGCCTTACTTAAGAGAGCGGAAAGGGAGAAAATCACCAAATACCATAAAGGGAAACTGGAGATTGAAAGAAGCTGCCATTCTCCCCATCATAGTTGGGGCAACAGGTATGATGAATAACAACCTACCAACTTACCTGAATTCAATCCGAGGACAGCCCCAGGCCATAGAAATCCAAACAAGGGCATTAAAAGGAACTGTCACCCTCCTTAAACAAACGTTAGGCCAAGTTCAGACATAGTTGAAGTGTTTGGCTTCGGGTGGAAGCCCCACTTCCAGCTATAAAAAGTACCATAAAGGGTATAAACCAAAAATATATTATAATCTATCAAATCCCGCAAATAAGGCGGGATGCAACAGACGGATCGACCGCAGGTCAATCCTGAAAATGTCATTCGAAACCATCATAAGTTCAGGTAAGGTAAGATACCTCCCTTCTAAGTTATAAAAGAAGAAAGTCGGACTGCAGAAAGTTTATTTGCACAAAGTTAACAATGAAGGAAATCGTAAACAGGAATAAATTTGAATTTCTATATTTTAAGAACTTCAAATATTTAAGAAAAACAATTCATTAATTTTAAACTAATTTCAAGACTTAATTTCTATACTATTTAAATTTTAAACTATTTGGAATTTAAAATTTTCATTAATTCTCCAAAGAAAAACAAAATTAATGAAATGAAAAAACAGGTGTTTTGTGAATTTTACAAACAAATTTGTTTTAACTTCAGAAACCTGTAGATTTAACAATATACAGAGGGTTGACAAAAATAAATAGACAGCAGGATAATTGTCCTCAAATGCCAGAACATGTTAGCGTTACATAATGCAAAGGAGAAAGCAACACGATTCTAAATATACCGATTCAATAAATCTGATATAATTTATTGACTTTTTATCAAATCAAAAACTATGGACAAAAAAAAAAAACCGAAGGGTCTACTTACTTTTGTCATCCCTCTGTAATTGTTCTTTTTTTTTAATTTATTTGTTTTAATGAAAAAGAATCTTAAAAATAAAAAAATTTGTTACAAATGTAACTGTAATATATAAAAATCAAACAAGAAATATGCTTGGTAAAAGTTTCTTTTTTTGTTTAAAATTAATTTGAAAAGTAAATAAAACACGTTTTGGTGGAATAATACTCAGATTTTATGTAAAAACAAAAAATATATTATTTATTTGGACGTACAATTGACAAAAAAAATTTTGCCAATTTATTTAATTTTGTATCTTAACATACAATTTATTTAATTTTGTATCTTAACATACAATTTATTTAATTTTGTATCTTAACATACAATTTATTTAATTTTGTATCTTAACATACAATTTATTTAATTTTGTATCTTAACATACAATTTATTTAATTTTGTATCTTAACATACAATTTATTTAATTTAACTTTAACAATAAATAAATAATCTTGACAATTTTCTAAAAGAATATTCTGATCAGCTAAATTTTGCACTAGCAACATATTAGCATAAAACCATTGACGATTACTCTGAAATCAGTCGATGGAAATAGAACCTGAACCAGGAATTTCTGCATTGAATTCCCTTTACATCCCAGGACGCGAATGAATGCGGGAGGAATAATTCTTTTAATCGTTTTATTCCTTGAGGACACAGAACCGGCAGTTAGGAAGGCGAAGTAAATAATTTCTGTAACTCAAGATTATAAGCCCCAATATTAAGCGAAATATTGTATTCTACGTTGTCATTAAAAAATGTAGAACGGATCTACCAAATTCATATTCTACAACGTAATTCCAATCGGTCGGCATGAATAGGAAGAAGACTCATGAATAAAACATTTCTCCTGAGGAAGAAAGAACAAATAAAAGCCGAACACACTTCGTTTGTTTCACAAATTATTGAAGAGAGAAAGAGTTAAAGTTTTAAGTAAAAATTTTTTGCTCTTTATTTGCTTTCAGTTATAGATTTATTTTTCATTTAATGATTATATTTATATTGCTTTTATTTTGAGTGGAAGGTGTTCTTTGAATCAATTTTTTTACAATTTTAGTAAATTTCGTATAAAGAAAATAAAGTGAAGCCATTATTTACATATTTGTTTGAACAAATATGTATAGAATTGATAGTTATGAAAAGGTCTACGTCTACATGTTTTAACCTATGTAAATAAGTAAAAATGGACAAAAAATTAAAATTGCTACTTCCTTAATGAATTCCATTAATGATGGGTGGATATGCATTGAATCAAAAACCAAAGCAAACAAAGGTACGTTTAATAAATGATTCTCAAACGTCTACAAGCAAACGTTTCATAAATTTTCAGTAAACAACTAGTGTTCAGAGAGTTACAAGGAGTTACAAAGACAAGAGGAAGCCTCAAAGACCTTCCGGTCCACTCTGGGAGGTTCTGTTATTAAACAAGTTTATTTTTCTTTCAACTATCCTAGCAGTAGTAGAAAACTGGATAGAAAAGTAGAAGGCTCTCTCCCCACCCTCCGCTCCCTCCCTATCAGAGGCAGGTACGGAAAAAGGTTGAAGAAAATACCTCGACCCTGGAAAAGTAGCCAAGGAAATTTTACAGGAAAGTGGAGAATATATAAAAAGCTCTATAATTAGCATACTCACAGAGACACCGTGCAAGCGAACTCCTGCAGAGTTATGTTATGTTTTAGCCTTAAACTATGAGCGTATTCAGTACTCTGTCTAACCTATTTTTAAACACATTTACACTTTGGCTGGAAACAACCTCTGAGGGAAGTTGGTTCCATATATTAACTATTTTATAGGAAAAGAAATTCCCGCAGACAGAGGTCCTAAATGTCTTTAGTTCCAGTTTAAACCCATTATTTCTTGTCGGATTGGCATTAAGTGAGAATAAGTTTCTGTAATCTACCCTGTCTATTCCATTGAGCATCTTGAAGACTTGAATAAGCTAACCCCGCAACCTCCTCGTCTCTAAGGTAAACAGATTTAGGCGCTGCAATCTCCGTTGGTAGCTTTGCATTCTCATTGAAGGGATCAATTTTGTAGCCCTTGCTTGTACTCTTTCTAACCTTTCTATGTCCTTCCTGAGGGATGGAGACCAAAACTGCGCACAGTATTCCAGTTGAGGTCTGACTAGTGAATTATAAAGAGACATTAAAGTCTCCTTGTTCCGAAACTGGAACTGTCTTTTAATATAACCTAATATTTTTAAGGCCCTCTTTTCGACTTCTGCACAGTGCTTCGACGGTTTCAGATCGTTGCTGATATAGACTCCTAAGTCTTTCTCTAGATCGGTCTCAGTCAAGTTCCTTCCCAAGAGAGAGTAATCGGTCTTCGGGTTTTTATAACCTATGTGTATTACCTTACATTTGTCCAAGTTGAATGGCATCTGCCAAGTAGCAGACCATTCGCCCAACCTGTCAAGATCATTCTGAAGCGTTCTTACGCCCTCCTCAGTACCTACACTACTTCCTAATTTCGTATCGTCTGCAAATTTTGAGATTGTACTTAGAAGCCCGACGTCTATATCGTTAATATAGATGATAAAAAGTAAAGGACCCAGAACGGAACCCTGTGGGACACCACTGGTGACGGGCGCCCACTCCGAAGTCACTCCATTTATTACCGCCCACTGCTTTCTTTCGTTTAACCAATCCTCAATCTATTTGGAAACGAGCCCGATGATTCCTAGTCCTTCAACTTTAGCCATCAATCTCGCGTGAGGGACTTTGTCAAAGGCTTTTTGAAAGTCGAGATACACTATATCTATTGCCCTACTTGCATCGTACAGTGTATGCATATTATGGAAAAACTCTAACAGGTTTGTCAGACAGGATCTATGTCGCCTAAACCCATGTTGAGAATAAAAAATTAGATTGTTAGATTCAAGATGATACACAATACGTTTTGTAATGATGGATTCCAACAGTTTGCCGACAACTGATGTTAAACTGATCGGGCGGTAATTACAAGGATTTTCCCTATCACCCTTTTTAAAGATTGGTGTTACATTTGCTAACTTCTAGTCGATTGGAACTTTCCCTAACTCGATTGATTGTTTGAATATGGTTACTAAGTCGTCAACAACATTGTGGCTAACCTCTTTTAATACCCTTGGAAGAAATAAGTCGGGGCCAGGTGATTTGTATTTATTCATCTTATCAATTAATTGCTGTACCTCATTTTTCGTAAAACTTATAGTCTCTACGGGATGGTCACCATCATATGTAATCCGAGGACTTGGCACTTCTATTGTGTCTTCCTCCGTGAAGATTGTAACGAAGAACTCGTTTAACATATTAGCTATATCTTTATCACCGAATTTCAGTACACTATTTCTATCTTTTAGGCGGCCTACAGAATTTTTAATTGGCTTTCTGCTATTAACATGGGAAAAAATTTCTTTAGGGTTAACTTTACAGAGTGAGGCAACTCTAGCTTCTTCATCACGTTTGGCTGATCTAATTAAGGACTTAACCCTCCTACGTACGTTTATATAGTTTTCTGAATTAGTCTGGTTGAAATGCGACTTAAGTAGTTTGTAGGCTCTATTTCTTCCCGTAATAGCAATGCTAATTTCGTTGTTAAACCATTTCGGCGACTTTGTTGACAAGGAAACTATTTTAGTGGGTATAAAAGTGTTTTGTAATATTCTAAATTGACCCCTATATGAACTCCAGATGACTTTGACATCCTCATTTATTAGAACTTCAAGTGTGTCTAAACTACTTCAGAAGCTTTCAAAATTTGCTCTCGAGAAATCTAGTCTTTCACGAGTCTTTTCGCGTGTATTAACTGGAACCCTGAGGTCAAACCTAATCAAATTATGATCGCTGTTACTCAAATTTTCACCAATAGTCAGGTTAGAGACTAGGTCATCTTCGTTTGTGAATATGAGGTCTAGTTTATTATTACCCCTTGTAGGACCGTCAACCCATTGACTTAATAAGTTATCATCTGCAAATTCCAACAGTCTTGAGCCCTCAGCATCAGCTGTTTTGTTTTCCCAATTTATATTACCACAATTAAAATCACCAAAAATCAAACTGAGCTTATTTTTCACTATTCTGCTTAACTGGTTATACAAGTTTATATCCTTATCAAGGGGGTAGTGAGGTGGCCTATATATTAGAAGTAGATGCACTACTTTATTATTTAGGTTTAGATCAATTCCCAACATTTCATGAGCAGATACGATATTACTGTTTACCGGTTGCAGGAAGTCCCGAGCATACAAAAGTACACCGCCGCCTTCCCTTCCGTTCCTATCTTTGTGAAACATTTTGTAACCTACCATTTCAAATTCTCCTACAAAATCCCTTCAGAACAGATCTACAGAAGCTTACGATTATTAACGTATTCAAAAAACTTTTTTGGATTATGTTTACTATCCGCAGCTATAAGTATCTCTAAATTACGCTTGGCATTCCTAACTGATCTTTTAACCTGACGTCTAAGCTCGATATATCTATTAAAGTTAGCTACCTCTCCATTGCGCTTACTAAGTCTATACGCTCTATTACGCTCGTTTATAAACTCTCCTATTTCCCTACTCCACCACTTCGGCCTACCGCGATTTCTAGCGCGCTTGGGCCTACGAGGAATAAACTCCCTTTCAATATTCCTAAAACTTTCTTTAAACGCCACCCAACGCAGGTTTGTGTCATTACCCATAAATAAGTTATCCCAGTCCACTACTCTCATCCTATCCGCAAAACTATCAAAATTAGCCATACGAAAATCAGGGACTTCTATTACGTTACTATCCTGAGTGTTTTCTATCAATAACTTAAACCTAAGAATTTGATGATCGCTACATCCTAAACTCTCGCCTACTTCTAAACCTTCGACTATATTCTCGCCGTTCGTCATCACCAAATCTAAAATATTGTCACCGCGCGTAGGTTCGGTAACTATCTGTCGTAAAAAGTTATCGTCCATAAACTCAACCAATCTTAAACCCTCTTCATTACCCGTAAAATTCTCGTAATTAACATTAGGGCAGTTAAAGTCTCCGACAATTATACTATTCCGATTGTCAATAAAATTACCAAGAAGTGAGTAAAATCTAGTATCTATATCGAGGGTTTGAACGGGAGGTCTATAAACAACGACAAAATTAAAACTAATACTGGTTATACAAGTTTATATCCTTATCAAGGGGGTAGTGAGGTGGCCTATATATTAGAAGTAGATGCACTACTTTATTATTTAGGTTTAGATCAATTCCCAACATTTCATGAGCAGATACGATATTACTGTTTACCGGTTGCAGGAAGTCCCGAGCATACAAAAGTACACCGCCGCCTTCCCTTCCGTTCCTATCTTTGTGAAACATTTTGTAACCTACCATTTCAAATTCTCCTACAAAATCCCTTGATTCAGAATGAATCCAGGATTCCGTTATTCCTATGATATCAAAGTTCTCAGTTTTGACTAGCGCTATAAATTCCATTAGTTTGTTTCTAATTGACCTAGCATTGAAGAGCACAGTTTTGAGAGATTTTAAATTGTGATTTTTCCTAACTGGCCTGAGTCGTTTCCGACGCAGTTGAACCAACTGCTGTTGGAGGGGGACTAACTGCTGTTGGAGGGGGACTAACTGCTGTTGGAGGGGGACTAACTGCTGTTGGGGGACTAACTGCTGTTGGAGGGGGACTAGCTGCTGCTGGAGGGGGACTAACTGCTGCTGGAGGGGGACTAACTGCTGCTGGAGGAGGACTAACTGCTGGGGGAGGAGGACCAACTACTGGGGGAGTAGGTTTAACAGTTGGGGTAGCAGGATCAATTGCTGGTATGGGGGTTCTAGTTTAAAAAGATTATACAAATTAATGTTCAGCAAATCACCAAACTTCTTTTTCCCCTTCTGATTAAAATATATCCCGTCCGAACCAAAGTATTCCCCATTTCCATAGAATGTAGGCCAAAAATCAACAAACTTTAGGCCTTTTTCATCACACATGCGTTTAACTCTTTTATTTATGCTAATGGCTTTACTTAAAGTATAGTCACTAGCACGCATTCGTGGGAGAATCCCTACGACCATACCCATATCTGTCCTATCCCTAACCTTGTCGGTTAGGATCTTGAACTCTTTTACAATGGACTCTGTCTGCCCTCCTGTCCTTCCCAGAAAAACGTCATTGCCACCAACATGTACATTGTACAATAATGGGGCAACTTTTATTCTTGATATTAATTTTGACAAATTCCCTATTAATTATCTGGCTCGTGGCACCTGGAAAACATCGGAGTTTTCTCTTGGTCACGCGTCTTGCTCCGAAAAAGTCCCCTTGATTCCTTACCATAGAATCCCCAATTAAAACGGATTCATCTTCTTCATCGGCAAGTAAGTGAAACTTATTTTTGACGGTAATGGGTTCCGAATCCTTATGTTTTGGTTTTGGTTTGGAGGGTCTTTTATTTTTGACCAATTGGAATTCTCGTTCCTCCGTTCTACTTTCCGGAATATTCACCGTGTTTTCCAAGCGAGCCACGCTTTGTTCTAGATGTTTAACCTTAGAGTTTATATCTGCTGATGTGTTTTCAGTCTGATCTTGTCCACTGGGTTGGATTTCCAGTACTACGACCCGAGCTTCAAGCTTTTTTACTAATTTCTTTAGCTCTTTAACTTCCTTCTCGTGGTTTTCTCTAAGTTTACAAAACAAACATATACTGAGAGATGTGATGTCGCTGATATTACCTTCGGGGAAGTCGACGCACCAATGATTAACTTTACACTTAAAGCATTCCGCTTTCAATTTAGCTGGCCCTGTCATAGTTTCTCTTTTTTTTTACAATACGTTACTTTAAATAATACAATATGTTACTTTAAATAATACAATATGTTATAGAGAGAGAGAGAGAGAGAGAGAGAGAGAGAGAGAGAGAGAGAGAGAGAGAGAGAGAGACTTAAATAAGAGAGAAAAGATGACAAATTTTAATTAATAATATACATTGCACTTCTAAGATACATCGTCACCATCAAAATTTTAGTGTCTGACTTGAATGTACTATCACTACAATTGTGTCTGTTCTAAATAAGTCCTAGTTAGAACTAAGAAACGTTCGGTTTATTTATATTTATTAGTATTATATTTGTACGAAATCTACACTCCCATTTGTGCTGCTATATAAATTTACAGTTAAGGAAAATATTTTGAAAAATTTTTTTTTACCACTAAAGTCGGTAATTAGTCTTTTGAAATTTTATATTTTCAGCGAACTATTTTGTGCAACTGAACATTTCAGTGGCATTAGGTTAATTTCCTTTCATGTTAGGCATGGAAGCAACAAAGGAGAATTTTAATTTATCATTTTCATACTCTAAAGTTAGAGTAAAGTCGAGTAAAGTCAAAGTAATACCATTAATTCCATAGGCAGCGTCTGTAGTTCAGTAGGCAACACCGTTTCTGTTTAAGCAAAGTAAAGAAACTGAGGTCAGGGTTCGACTTCCGATTTTGCTAGTAATAATAACACAGGAGCTAGCGCAATGGGGCGCATTAGTTGGCTTGACCACTGTGCCAGTTTCTGACCCTTCTCACTGATTATTATTAGTTCTATAGTAATGAGAATGGATATGAGACTGCGAGTATGCAAGTATGAGACTGACGAAAATCAGTTACATCACTGTTAATAAAAGGTGATCTAGTTGTTTCGTTACAATCACCCACCTCTTTACTACTTTATCGAGTGACCTACTACAACATAGTTGACAAAGCTTTTCCTGGTTTAGATCACGTATTAATCCTGCAAAAGTGTTATAAATAAAATGTGAACTACATACTGAGCGCCATAAATATGGCTTATAAGAAAACTTTCACCGCACACAAGTACAAAGAAGAAAAAAGTGAGAGTATACAAAAATTGTCCTTCGACCTTATCGTAAAATTCGTAACCTCAGAAACAACGAACAGTGGATCGAATCCTATTCCGATGAGATCAATTTATATTACACTTTATTTCCAATGTATTTAGTGTTAAAACAAGTTAGTCTAATCTTGTATGTTGTCTCGACTGACATGTAAGAATAAACTGCATATAATAACACTATAAATGAACTGAAAGGGGAATTTTACTTACAGTTCCTCCAACAGATGGTGTCATACATTCATACATTTGGGTTTGTTGATATCAATCGACTAAATTTTTTGTCGAAAATCTAAAATAATTATTGGTTTCAATCGAAAACATTTTTAATCTGTAATTCTCACCAAATAACTGTAAGTTGGTGACTAATTCAAATACTGCGTGGCTCTATGTTTATTGATATGAATCACTGCAATATTTTTATTTTCTATGATTCTCTCCTTTGAAGTGAGAGACCGCTAACAGTCAGTCACAGCTGCAGTGGCTTAACACTTAAGTTGTAACATGGAACTTATTAATACAAAACAATTATATGCATTTATGATGCTGCCTCAATACAAAACATTCTTCGTTTCTAAATAATATTTCTCTCAGTGACTCTTTTTTACTATATCAGTGTTGCTGATATAGTAAAAAAGAGTCACTGATATAACAATGCCATACCAGTAGTGTCCATTCAGCTGTCGTCCATTTTCCAATTGGAAGATACTCTAAGCAGTGACGTATGAAACCTACAGATACCCATCACTCTGGTAATGTTATAATGTTATTAAAATTTAATATGCATCAAAACGTTTTTTCATTCATAGGCCGCCTAGATATGTATTTATATATATCAGGTTTTTACTCTGTCTTTGTTGTAACACAAAATAATATCTGAATCCATGTCAATATTAAATGTAAATAAATATGTAAATAAATAAATCAATTTGGAAGTTGCTCAAGATGCAATAATTCCTACCAACGGCTCTATTTTTATACATTGAAACTTCAATTCGTTCAGGATGACAGACTTGCCAATACCATGAACACTGTCATCACGTCCGAAGGTTTTTTTAAAGTTTTTACAAGACCATTTTTTATTCACTTCATTGTTAATACATATCTCCTTCTTGAATTATATTTAATTATTCATTTATGTTTCCTTAGTAATATGTAAACCAGAGTGATGAATGGAAATAATTATGTTCTAAGGAGTCACTGAGTCAAGCAATGAGTCAAGCAACCAATCAGCGGTCACTCACCCAGATTCATTATAAAATGTTATAGCCGTTTGCAGTACACACAACAAATATATGCCAGGTGTCACTGTCTGTTCTCAAGAGTGTCCTACGAATAATGAGCGCAACTGTACGTACTAATACAAAAGTATTAGTTTCGTATAATCATACATTTTACAAAGAGTAATACTCTTAGCGTACATTAATAATAAATTAATAATATTAGTCAGTAAAGAGGGTCAGAAACTGGCATAGCGCTCAGGTCAACTAATGTGAGCCATTGTTCTAACTCTTGTATTATTATTATTATTAGTAGTAGTTGTCGTAGTAGTATTACCAGCATCATCGGAATTCGAATCCACCTAATTACGGAGGCTGGCTATCGTGCACTAATGAAATGTATTTATCACGGATAGAAAATTAGTGAAGCAGAACAAACAAACGATACGAAAAGGTTATTGCACAGTTTTATTGAGGAAAACATTGTGAAGTAATGCTTCATTCAGGCATAAATTTAAATAAAATTAGAATAAAATTAAATTAAAACATCAAATAATTACAGTATAACATGCAGTAGTTGTTCTTTTTGTTTAACCTCCTCCGCAACATCTGAGGTCATATGACGGAGGTAACCTACAAATTTACGTGGGATCCGAACTATAGGTCGCTACATAATTTGGAAGCAAAGGACGGTCTCCCATCCAACTACTCTCCGGACACAATGTCGCTTAACTTCACTGATCGACGGGAATCGGTGTTACGACACTGGCTACGACGTAACGCGTGTAACGCAGAATGTTACCTTAAACACATAAGTGGACCTCATCGTGTCCATGTTGTTACACCTCTTTCCATAAGGTTTAAGCGACATTGGGTTTAGGTTAGTGATGTAGCGGATGTCATTTTTTTCACATCCGCGGATGCGGATGCGGATGTCTACATTTTCGTTATTTTTTAGGATATATTCGAGATTTGTTGTGTTTAACGTATATAATAAGTTATTATATAGAGAGAGCTGTAGTTATAATGTAGTATAATTGATTAATTGTACAATAATTGCTGTACTTTTCTCTGAACATATAAAATAATATCAAGCATCTAACTAATATAGAAATCAATTAGTGAATTCGTCTGCAAATAAATTCGTTATATTTTGTTGAGTTTCAGCCACAATTAGAAACCATAATTGTGTTACCAGGATGCGGGACGTGAACCCAACTCAAATGCACCTCACCGACCTCTTTCCCCAACCTCCACCCTTATAGAAAGAGATCTTTAATTAGCTTGATAACTATTTATATTAAGTTTAAAGTTTTATTAGGCATATTTATAAATGAGTAATTAAAATAAAGTAAACTAAGATGTTCATCGTTTAATATTCAAACTTAATTATAGGAAGGTTATGCTTAAGGAACATTAATTTTTCTGCCTTTTCTGCTGCCAGTCTGTTTCTCTTTTCATCATATATTAATCCAGCACTGCTAAATAATCTCTCGCTTGGTACGTTTGTTGGAGGACAGGCTAAATGTTTCCTTGCAAGTTTACTCAAGTATGGATAGATATTCTGCGTATTTTTCCACCAACTAATAGGATTGTCACATGCAGCCAGGCGTTTTTCTTGGTGATAGCTCTCGATCATTTTTACTACATCTTTTGACATCGCGTAGGTCTCGTCATTGCTGCTTGACTCAAGAAACTGAGAGAGAGATTCTATGATAGATTTGCTCGTTGAAGGTGTTGGTTCTGTCACTGAAACTTTTATTCTTTTGGTGGGTGGCGAAGCGACAGATTCAAGAGATTGAAGCTCTTCAACTGCTTTGCCAAGTGATGATTTAACTCGTTCTAATGTACTAGGTGAAAATAACTTAGCTTTGTAACGTGGATCTAAGTAGGTTGCAAGAGAGTAACTTCATACAAGAACAGCCTCTCGTCTTGTCGCTTGCATCACTTTTGCGCACAATGAACTAGTTCTATTAATATAGTAGAATTTGATAATTTCCGCTTATTAATGACGTTTTATCTCAACGGTCCACATCCGCACGACATCCGCAGTCCAAAGTGCGGATGCGGATGCGAGAAAATGTGCGGATGTCGCGGATGCGGATGCGGATGTGACCTACATCACTAATATATATATATATATATATATATATATATATATATATATATAAGCAAAAAACCAGTTAAATTATAGAGTTAGTTCTCAGATATCCAGCGGTAAATTTTTAAGACTTTATTTTCCTCAACTTCAGAATTAGATCAACGAAACTTCGGTTGGATTAATTTCAATTTCGCCAAAGTTTATATAAGGAATGACTCCTGAGGTCGGAATAGATGTAAAAAAGTTTAACTTCATAGATTTGGACTAAGTCGGATTGAAGCACATTTAAGGCACTTAAAACTTTGCGTTAGTTCATTTATTTATTTATATATGAGGGTATTTAACATCTCGGAGATGTTAAAAAAATAAGGATTTCGGAAGACGAGAGGATGAAGAAACAATGAGAAAGGTAAATATAAAATGAGTTTGGAAGGGAGTATATAGGAAAATTTAACTATAAAAAGCTTAAATATAGCAACTTTATAACGAAAGTTATGGTATTAAGTTTTGATTATGCATTAAAACTTTGCTATCTTTAAAGGCAAATGGTTAAGTTAGAGGATACCTCCAAAGTTAAGCACGTCTAAATTAACAAATTCATAACTTTTTCAATATTCAGGTTATAGTAATCGACTTGCTTCACCTTATACTGTACTTTGATGTCTTTCCAATTTTAGCAAATAATTACGCCGACGCGATGTCAACATAAAAATCTGGGAAACGCTGATAGGAAATGAGAAATTGTGCGATACACTCATACCACGAGCGAAGAAGTGGTTTTAAAATAGTTACAAAGCTGCGGTCACCTTGAAATGTCTTACCCATTTGGGACTACAACGTATGCTGTAAGTATCCATCTTGAATAAATAAGTGGACATGTCAAAAACATATTCGCACGGTTTTGCTCGTGATTCATGTGACAGTATTGTTCTTGAACTTATTGAGGTCCTTTGAATTATTCATATGCAGTACATCTCCCTTTGGAGTATCCCAAGAAATTGAAATCGGGCAGTGATAAGTAGGAGGATCGAGGAAGTCACAGATCATTCTTTGGTAGTGAGACGGTCGTTAAAAAATTTATGCAGTATTGTCATTTTCGTCGTCGATTGATGCATTGGACGGTGATGAGATGATCTCACAAAATCATGTTCATTAAAAGCATTCCGATCTCTGATGTTTCATAAAATGGGAAAAAATTAAAAATTGTAATAACCGTATAAAAACTTTTTTTAAATAATATCCCCATGAATTATAAAATTCAAACCAGAAAATGGAATAACGTTTTACTTTTACTAAACAGTTAATAAACTTAACTGTACATTTTATTTCTCTTAGAATGAAAACATTTTTTATTCGTGTTCAAATGAAAAAAAAAAACCTCAATATCTAATATGGTGTTATATATATAGTTATATAAATACAGCAATAAAACAATCAAATTTCCTGCCCTGGAACTGAACAGCAATCCATCCAAAATTAACATGAAAGCCTCCCAAACTTAAGCATACACACAATTACAAGATACTTCCAAATTAATAACAGTCAACGTTAAAGTAGCGAATAACGGATGCTATGCACAGACCAAGAATTATCTTCATTAACTCTTTCCCCTATCGTTCTTAACAAGCCTGGAAGTAATGGCTGCAAACGCCAATAACTCATCCGCTGTACGACTAAATGGTCTATATTAATTGTACTTTAATTAATGCATCTCGACGTTTGTTTAAAATTTATTGAACATCCAATACGCCGATAAATAATAAAAAGACTTCTATTTTCAAATAACTTTATTGAGAGTAGTGAAATTTGGTGAAACAAACTAAAATTATTATCCATGCGGTGTTGGGGATTAATTAGGGAAAGAAGGGCTTTTTTATGCCTTAATCACCATTTGTAATTTGGTTTTGATGAACCTAGAAGTTAGTAATAATAATAATGTCATTAGAAGTATAGAGGGTGCCCAAAAAGTTCGACATCTTTCACGTCTATCTTTGCCATTGAGATTAATTCACTGTTATCATAACCTACTTAAGTACCATCGTTTCAGCAGCCCGCTTTGTACTTTGAGCAATAAGTACCTCAACTTGTCACACTGTTTTTTTAATGCCTCTCTTAATTAGTGTATATTATTACCTGTTTCTAATTTTAGTTATAACTTGAAGATGTTATTCAATTTGTTCTTTAGTTTCATTTGCATCCATTTCAGTTTTATCTGTGTGTGTTTTAATTCTCATCTGTAGTTACTTTAATTTCATTTTTATTTATTTTAGTTACCATTGATGATGGGAAAATATTCCGAAACGTTTGGTACCCATTAAAGACACTGGTTCTCCATTTTCTTATAAAACTGCTTTTCCCTGAAGGAATAGGCTATTATAAAATCAATCAAGATTCTCGATATTTTGCCAGATGTTATTTTAATCTTTGCTTTTCCTTTTCACAATTTTTATTTTTTTGCTGCGTTAGGTTTAGATATAAACACGTTTGAACGTTGGTGGTATGTTAAATGTTACCCCCATCTATGGGAAAAGTTGTAACAGTGCGTGTAACGTTAGGAATGAGTTATAACAAACATTAATATTTCTCATAAGATTTCATATAGTGTTTATTGTACAGTAATGGGAACAACAGAAAAATTAATTTTAAGAAAAAACAAATTATAAAAATCAATTTTATAAATAGAAATAATAAAACAGTTCAAACATTAACTTTAATCAGATTCTGCCTCACAGTTTCGACAAAATAAGACCGCGTTTGTAGTGGAAATGCATGAAGCATGCAAACAAACCTTACAAGTTTCGCACTGAATCTATTTTTTTACAATTATTAAATTTGCTGAAAGCTTATGCGTTACAAATAATACAATGTAAGACAGTTACAATTTACCCCATGATGCCTGTTACAATTTTCCCCATCAGCATTCTCTTTATGGTTTTACAAACTGGCATTTAATTGTCTCTATGATCATAGGTCTAATTTAGCTGTACATCACTAAGGTCATATGTAAAATTCTATGTAAAAATATTTGAGGCCAACCCTGATACATGATTATTATTAGGTTTACAAAGGCACTACATGCTA
The DNA here is from genome assembly GCA_023014485.1 of Bathynomus jamesi. Taxonomy (NCBI): domain Eukaryota; kingdom Metazoa; phylum Arthropoda; class Malacostraca; order Isopoda; family Cirolanidae; genus Bathynomus; species Bathynomus jamesi. The sequence continues at coordinate 707,494 of JAJOZX010000230.1, forward strand.
TAACTCCCGTCCTTGTTGCTATACTGAAATGCAGTTAATTTTGTTGCAATGAATTTAAAATGGTGCCACATTTTAATCCATAATGCTATTGTTACAACTTATCACATGTTACAACTACCCCCACTCTCCCCTACGCTATGACAAGGTAAAAATTAGTACAACCTGAGGTATATTTCAAAACCTTTGGAACACAACCTTTTCTCGTCCAGAGGTGTTTACAGAACTAACCTCCCCTGCAGTCGAGGCAATGACAGCATTTCATTCAAATCTCTAGTGTAACAGTGGGGACCATTAGATGCAAAATCGTGGGACTTCATGCATGATATTCCGTCCAAGTCGCACTAACTTTTGCCTTGGTGTAGCTTAATGGTCAACTCCCTCACCTTCTATTCAAGAGTGCTGGGCTCGAGTACTGATGGGGGCATTTTTGTATAATGCAAAATCGTACGCGTTCATGCATGACATTTCATCTATGGGTCCCTAGTGTTACACTAGCCATTTGAATGAGCCTTGTCGTAGCGTGACGGTCAGTGCTCTCGCCTTCTGCTCAAGAGGCATGAGGTTCGAATTCTGGTGCAGGCATTTTTGCATTTATACAAACCATTCAACCAAGTTATATATATATATATATATATATATATATAACTTGGTTGAATGGTTTGTTCTAGGGAAGGGTAGCTTAGCGAGGAATAGGAGGACGAAAAGATGGTACATGTTTATTAACAGACGTTTCGGAAAAATTCTATTTCCATCATCAGTGCTAAAAAGTTTTAAAACAAATAGAAATAAATAAGTATAATAAATAAAAACGAACAATAAATTAAAATGGCGCAACAATTAGCGACAATTAATAGTAAGTTACAATATATATTAAATTAGAAGATTAAAAATTAAATGATATAAAGTATAAAAGTATGGACAATAAGTAAAATATAAGACGGTTTAGGTGAAACAGAATTGTTAACGTAATGAGAGACTAATTGTACAGAAGATTGAGAATGGTTGCCTGTTGAAAGAATTCCATATTAGAAAGATGGAGCCGGGCGGAGTGATGGTGGATTTCTTTTGAGTTTGAGAGTTTATTTGGCAATGTTTAAATTGAAAGCGGAACTGTAATCGTTGAGGGTTGGCTGGATACTGAGGATATAAAGGGATTCAAGTATGCGGAGGTCGATTAGTTGGTTGGCTGAATTAATGATTTTGAAATTGGAGGAAAGTAACGGGTGGTTGTGAAGGTGGCAGTGATCCCTTATTGCCGATTTGGAGGGTTTCTTCAAGGGCTGTGAAGTTCTTGTAGAAATCCCACGATGCTCGTCCAGTCTTGTTTGATATTGGCGGATGGTACTGCCAATATAGTTCGCTTTGCAGCGAACACAATTAAAAGCGTAGATAGTGGACGAAGCAAGTGGCTGGGGTGTTTTTTCTTTATGGTTGAGGTAAGATTTGATACTATTGTTGTTGGTGAAAGCCTACACTACCCACAATTACAAACTAACAAAATTCCTAATTCCCACTTTAACCCCCCTAACCCAAAACGAATACTCCGTCACCAACTCCTACGAATTCGCTAAAGAAATATGGACCATAAATAACTCAAATAACCTTCATATGCATAGTTTCGATAATCGATATAGTATCTCTCTACACCAACGTTCCAATTAAAGAAGCAATCGATATCTGTATTAACAGCCTTTTCGCCAACAATCCGAACACAGTTTTGAATCTAACAAAACATGAATTTACCAAACTGCTTACGCTCGCCGCCTCAGACACCTATTTTTTCTTTAACCAACAACTTTATCAACAAACCGACTCACTAGCTATGGGATCCCCCTTAAGTGCCACTTTAGCGAACATCTTCCTCAGCCATCACGAAAATAACTGGCTACTTCATTGCCCCACTCATTATAAACCACACATATATAAAAGATACGTTGATGACACCTTTCTCCTTTTTCACAATGCCAACCACGCCCCCCTTTTTCTTAACTACCTTAATTCCCAACATAAAAACATTAAGTTCACCAAAGAAGACGAATCCAATAACACCCTTCCCTTCCTAGGTATTACAATAACTAAACTAAACAACAAATTTAGCACTTCCATATATCGAAAACCCACGTACACAGGCCTGGGTACTAATTTCCTAAGCCACATCCCTTCGCTCTATAAAATAAACAGTATTAAAATTTTAATCCACCGTGCCTACCATCTTTGCTCCTCGTACTTATCCTTCCACCATGAAATAGAGTTAATTCTTAACTTCAGCATTAATAACTCTTTCCCAAAACATCTGTTACATTCATTAACCAGAAACTTTCTTAATAATATTTATCAACCCCCCCCTTAAAGTTCCCACTGTTAAAAAAGACGTACAATATTTTTCATTCCCTTATTACGACCACATTAGCCACAAAATACTTTCAGAACTCCGTCTCTTACTCACCCAGCTTTACCCCCAAATTAAATTTCATTTCGCTTTCACCAACAACAATAGTATCAAATCTTACCTCAAAAAGAAAAAAACACCCCAGCCACTTGCTTCGTCCACTATCTACGCATTTAATTGTGTTCGCTGCAAAGCGAACTATATTGGCAGTACCATCCGCCAATATCAAACAAGGCTGGACGAGCATCGTGGGATTTCTACAAGAACTTCACAGCCCTTGAACAAACCCTCCAAATCAGCAATAAGGGATCACTGCCACCTTCACAACCACCCGTTACTTTCCTCCAATTTCAAAATCATTAATTCAGCCAACCAACTAATCGACCTCCGCATACTTGAGTCCCCTTTATATCCACAGTATCCAGCCAACCCTCAACGATTACAGTTCCGCTTTCAATTTAAACATTGCCAAATAAACTCTCAAACTCAAAAGAACTCCACCATCACTCCGCCCGGCTCCAACTTTCTAATATGGAATTCTTTCAACAGGCAACCATTCCCAATCTTCTGTACAATTAGTCTCTCATTACGTTAACAATTTGGTAAGAAACCCTTCAATTCTGTTTCACCTAAACCGTTTTATATTTTACTTATTGTCCATACTTTTATACTTTATATCACTTAATTTTTAATCTTCTAATTTAATATAGGTTAATATTGTAACTTACTATTAAGTCTCGCTATTGTTGTGCCATTTTAATTTATTGTTCGTTTTTATTTATTGTACTTATTTATTTCTATTTGTTTTTAAACTTTTTAGCACTGATGATGGAAATAGAATTTTTCCGAAACGTCTGTTAATAAACATGTACCATCTTTTCGTCCTCCTCATTCCTCGATATATATATATATATATATATATATATATATATATATATATATATATATTGAATCTGAAAATTTCTTTTGGAAAGTGAAAAGGAAAAAACTTCATTAGGGGAAGAAAAAGTAAAAGTTAGAAGTTAAAAAAGGATTTCCTTTTTTAATTTTTAACTTATACTTTTTCTTCCCCTTATAATGAAAGTTTTTCCTTTTCACTTTCCAAAAGAAATTTTCAGATTTTTTAAATACATACTTAACACCTATTTTTCTAGCTGACAGCTGTCGCGGAATTAAGTGTTTTTAATTTTTAATTTTTTTAACTTAATAGTTATATATATGTATATTTGTATATCGTACCAAAACCTGAATACTGCTCAGTTCTGACGTCCCCATAAAAAAAAAAGAAATTAATGAACAACAAGAAATCCAAAGAAATTTCATGGCCAAGAGTGATGGCTGCAAAGAACTCACCTATTGGGAAAGAACACGTAAATTAAATCTATGATATATTCGTTGGAAAATGATCGAAAAACTGGGACCAAATCTCAAACTGAACCCAGTAACCATTCAAACAACACTGTAAAATAGGAAAGGTAGAATGGGTAGTGTTTCCAAACTAAAGGCCCGACAAGAGACACCCTCAACACTGAAGAAAAATAGCTTGCTTGTCAAGGGCCAAAACTTTTTAACCAGCTTCCGAAAGACCACAGGAACATCACAAGTGTCAAAGTTGAAATCTTCAAAAGAAGACTAGGTGCCTGGCTGAGGAGGGTATCAGATGAGCCGGGTGTGCCAGGCTATATGTGATGGATATCGCAAGAGAGCAATTCGCGCCTCCATCAGGCCAGCTCTAGAGGTGGGGCCACAAGCTTGACCTTTGTGTGAAGAAAGACCGACGCACGGAACTTGTAGCAGGTATACTCGTGATCCGTGTGTTGGTCTCTCTTCACACGAAGGTCAAGCTGGTGGCACCGTCTCTGGGCCTGGCTTGGTGGAGGAGCAAGTTGCTTTCTTGCGCTCTCCACCGTACATAGCCAGGTACAATCGGCTCATCTGGTACCGTCCTGAGCCAGGCATCTAGTCTTTTCTTGAAGACTTCAACTTTGACCCCTGTAACGTTTCTGAAGTCCTTTGGAAGCTGGTTAAAAAGTGTCGGCCCCCTGACAACCAAGCTATTTTCCTTCGTTGTTGAAGAGGTCCCTTGTCGGGCCTTTAATTTAGGAACACTACACATCCTGCCTTTCCTATTTTCCAGTGTTGTTTCAATGGTAATTGAATTTAGTTTGAGGTTTGGTACCAGTTTTTCGATCATTTTCCATATGTAGATTATGGTGTACCTCTCTCTTCTTCTTTCCAGGAGTACAGATTTAGTTTATGTAGTCTTTCCCAGTAGTTGAGCTCTTTGCAGCCATAAATTTTTGCTGTGATATATATATACACTTATACAGTATATATATATATATATATATATATATATATATATATATATATATATATATATATATATATATATATATATATATATATATAAACAAAGTAAATGTATAAAGTGTTTTTTTATTTCAGTATTACACTGAGCTATGCCATACGTTAAATTATTGTAATAAATACAATCAGATTAGGAATTCATTGCAGTTTCTTTTTGAAACTCAGTCTTATCGTCAGCAGAATTTATTTACGACGATATTAAGTAATTACAGTACGTGATAACTTCTATTTTACCCAACAATATTGTAATTTACTTCTTTCGTCACTATGAATGCAAAGGTCCGAACAAGTTAGGAGAGTTTTGGCGGGGTGGAAAACGATGGGAATGAAAAACTATTATAGGCTATGCCTATATCTCAATGAATTACATATTACTGTGTATATATAAATGGGACAGATGAATAATTAAACTGGGTTCATTAATGGATCAAGATATAGTCAAATTTGCCTATAGTTGATATTCAACTCTTTATGAGGTCATATTTAATAACGTTACTACTTCATTTGTGTATAGTTTAACAGTAGATTTCATTCATCGCAAAGTAGTCTGCGCAACAACATATATTCTACAATTTTAAAACCAAGCACAAGCAGTCTTTTCACCATGAAACTACTCTAGCAATGTTTTGCACGAGAGGGGGATATTAAAATCAGAAATTGCTAATAACCTAGGAGTGCATAGGAATACAGTTGCAGTTGCACTACTGCAAATGATCAGAGTATCTTTCAACAAGCAAATGAATATCCTATTTACTACATCAGTTATATTAAGTAAGAGCTAAATATGCAATGCCATGCAATCACTGTCTGAGAAGGCTAAAAGAAGTAAATATTAGTCTTCATGTGCCAGCTTGGAAGCCAAAATTGACGGACCATGAGAATGAGAAGTTTGGATTTGCTTTAGATTATTTGCCTAAGGAATACGAATTTTGGAGGAAAGTAATGTTTTCAGACAAAGAAAACTGGAGAAATGTGGAAACCAGATATGCAGAACAAAATATGTCGGAGTGAAAGTAGAAGAATAAATATTGGTATATCAGAATGGATATGTGTGGCTTAATAATTGGGAAACTAACTGAAATGTATGAACGGTTCGTGACCAATCTATTGAGATGTTAGAGGAAGTTATCCTCCCCAGCTTAAATCTGTGGTGATTCCTGTGCCTGAATATATTTATTACACTGAAGACAAGAGCCCCATTTATATCCGGTGATTCACAAGTCTGTTACCACTGTAATGGTGAAATATTTTCTGTTTTAGATTGTTGATTTGTGAAAATATGGGGTATGGTCAAGGATAGGGTATATGCAACAAAACCTTGTAATGTCAATGATTTAAAAGAAAGAATTTCCACTGTCAATTTCCAATGAGTAATTGTGTAAAAATAACCTCAAATAAAAAAACATCACAGGTTACTGTGGTTTGGAGTTATTTTGGTATTATTATAGTATTACACCCGTCTAACGTCCAGCAATTATTATATGTTCATTAAGTAGATTTTTTAATTCTAAGACACTTTTCTTCTATAGCGTTTCCATCGCAAATGCTTCATTTTCGAGATATAAAATTTTTTGGGGTGTGTATCTAGTGTGTTCGTACGTTCATTTGGTGTGCGTGCGCGGCTGACCGTTACATGTCTGCACAATCACTGCGCTTCATCCATTTCGAATTTGAATTACTTTGCTACCGGAATGGCTTCGTGTGACACGTGCTCGTTCGATTATTACCGCTGTATTGTCGCCTTCTACGAAAATTTAGAAAAAAGTGTTGTTTCTGCGTGCTCACGGAGTTCTACCGACAGTAGTGAAGTGTCCACATTGTAAAACGGAGTGTACATATCGTCAAGACCAGAAACTGTGGCGTTGTAGAAAAAGTTACGTTGTTCTAAAACGAAGAAAAGACGGTACTGTGATTATTCTGTCTCAAATTTTAAAGGTTCTTTTCTAGACAATACTAATATTCCTCCGTGGAAAATTGTTCTCTTTGTGAATCATTTCCTCAGCCATTTATGGGACCACAGAACTGTGGTGAAGTGCCTGAACCTGTCTCCAAATTCGTCGGTAGACTGGTGATCGTTCTGTAGTGAAGTTACGGACGATTGGTTTTCTAACCAGGAACCGATTGGTGGTGAAGGGATTGAGGTGGAAATAGACGAAACTTTGATTGTTTACCGCAAGTACGAGAGAGGTCGGGTTCTAAGCCAGGTCTGGTTGTTTGGTGGTATTGAACGACTCAGTAAACGTCGGTTTGTTGTGCCGTTAACGGGCTATATTGGTGTGAAACGCGACAAAGGAACACTCATTCCACTCATTCAGAAGTACATTAGGCCTGGCTCTGTGATTTATAGTGATTCTTGGGCTGCCTACAAGACTATAAGTGATTTAGGTTACAAGCATTTTGTTATTAATCATTCTAAAAATTTTGTGGATAACGAGAATATCGAAATTCACACACAGAATATCGAAAGATTTTGGCGGGATTTAAAGGAGTGGGTTAACAGGCCAGGTATTCGGTCAAAATATCTATACCAATACCTGGCAAGATATTTGTTCATTTCTTCAGTTAAAGACAAGCGAAATCTACTCCACCAATTCTTTATTCAGGCAGCCAAGTTATACCCACCTCTCTCAGACCGGCAGCGACCCCTTACAACCCAACAACTGTCTTCTGATGAGTCGGAAGACGAGGAAGAGCCTCAGCCTGCCCCTGCACGTGAATAAGGTAATTCCTGTTTTTCTTTTAGGTTAGGTTAGGTTTAGTTAGGTTTAGTTAGGTTAGGATAGGTTACGTTAGATTAGGATATGTTAGGTTAGGATAGGTTAGGTTGGTTAGGATACGTTAGGATAGGTTAGGTTAAGTTAGGTTAGGTTAGGTTAGGAAGGTTAGGTCAATTTTGAAGGTGAAATTTATGTTTTTCCTATGGTTTTTGATGTGTTTTGAACGAATCTGACCTTCAAAACTGTCGGAAATGACTCGTTTTCTGTGATTTCCCCCCACCCGAGAACGCCCGGTTCCCACCAGGGTCCCACCAGGGTCCCCCCAGATTGCCGGCTGGGGGAAGGGGGGTTATCTCAAAAACGAGTCATTGCCAACGGTTTTGAAGGTCAGATTCGTTAAAAACACACAAAAAACCATAGGAAAAACATAAATTTCACCCCCAAAGGGAGACGGGTGTAATACTATAAATTTACCATTATTTTTTATTCACCATTACAGTGGCAACAGACTTATTTATCACCCGATACTAGTAGAGTTGCAAAGACACTGGTTTGAATAACATCTTGAGATAATTCTGGTCTTTTTGGCACCAACATCTGCAGATCTAAATTCAAAGGGGAGAGATCTGGCGAAAGGGATAGCCAAGGAAACGGCCCACCTCTACCGGTCCACTTTCTGGGAAACGTTACATTAAAAAATATAGCATTCAAGGCATAGTGACATGGAGCTCCATATTGCTGAAAACTGTGATGTTTAAGAAAGTTAAAGTTTTGCATTGCGAATTAAAGAAATTCCTCAGCGTCTAGTCTGTGTTTATACGTCTGTAAGTTGGGGTGATGTCCACATCGGAATCGCACTAAATTAACTCGAACCAATCTGCTCAGGCTGGTCTCTAACCTGTTAATGGGTGGCGACTTCGCACCTAAGACGGCATTCGGACCGAGTCGTGTCAGTGCTTTGTGGGTTAGGTGTATGTGTATGTGTTTTCTGTACTGTGTGATGTCTGTGGGGCGTGGTATGGAATGGAGTATTTGGTTATAATGTCTCTCTGGTGTTACCTTAATGGTCCGAGGTGTTGGTGCATGATTGTACATGTAGTGGCAAGAGTGTTGTGGGTTAGTTGTCGCTGCTGCCATGAATTGTGTTCCCCTCATGTCTAAATGTTCCATAACTTTCAGTATTTTTGTTTCTGTGTGCAGGTGTTCTATTGGTGTTGTTTGAGTGCATCCTGTAATGATACGAAGTGCGTTGTTTTGTATTGTCTGTTAGGTGTTTATATATGTGTTTGAGATAATGGGTGTCCAGCATGGGCTAGCATAGTCCAATTTAGTCCATACCTGAGCGAATATATTGTTTGTATATGAGTGATGTTGTTTCCCGCTGGTATCCAAAGTTTGTGCCTGTTATTACCCTAAGCGTGTTAAGTCTTGACGTACATTTGTTTTTAATGTCCTCAATGTGGTTGGCAAAAGATAATGATGTGTTGTATGTGACCCTAAGTATTTTGGTCCTGTGTGTGTGTGTGTGGAATGTTGGTGTTGTTTAGTGTAAGCTGCGGAGTTACCTGGTGTTCTTTTGTGTTGCTTGTAAGCAAGGTGATGGTTGATTTTGTGAGCGCTACTTTGAGTCTATTGTGTGTGAGCCAGTCTTGTATACTGTTTATGTATGTTTGTAGGTTATTTGTAGCGGTGTCGATGTTGTTGTGGGTAGATGTTAGAGTGATGTCATCTGCATACGATGATAAGGTAAGCTTGTATATGTAGTGCATGTATATACTGTATAAGTTGAAGAGTGTTGGTGAGAGAACAGAGCCTTGAGGGACCCCGTTCGGAAAAAGCTTGTTTTTGGATGACTTGCCATCAAATGTGACATGTGAGTATCTTCCTGAAAGATAGTTGCTCAGCCACCTTTTGGTGTTATTTTTCATGTTTGTGTTAAGTATTTTGTTTATGAGAGGGAAGCGTGGGATAGAATCAAATGTTTTACTAATGTCTATTGTTGCTAATAGTGTACGTTGAGCTGGTCGTCTGGAGTTGTTGTTGTTGTTTAGCCGATCAGCCCACCCTGATCGAGCAAGCCGGCGGCACGCAGGTAACCGATTGTCCTCTCCAGAGTGGACCAGAGGTTCAGCGCACTAGTGATGTTGTGTTGTGTTCGTTGTTGTGCTTGAGCGGTACAGTCTGTCATAATGTGTTCAATTGTTTGTGGTGTGTCATGGCACAGGTGGCAGGTTTCGTCTGTGGAGTTGTCTTGTCTGTGTTTATATGTCCGTAAGTTGGGGTGATGTCTACATCGGAATCGTGTTATGTTAACTCGATCCGATCTGCTCAGGCTGATCTCTGACCTGTTAATGGGTGCCGCCTTCGCACCTCGGACCGCATTCGAACCGAGTCGTGTCAATGCTTTGTGGGTTTGTGTGTGTGTGTATGTGTTTTCTGTACTGTGTGATGTCTGTGGGGCGTGGTATGGAATGGAGTATTTGGTTATAATGTCTCTCTGGTGTTACCTTAATGGTGCGAGGTGTCGGTGCATGATTGTACATGTAGTGGCAAGGGTGTTGTGGTAGGGCGGGTCATACTATGCATTTTTTTTAAATCAATGGAGAGGGGTGTTCAAATGACATATTTTGGTGTATAGAACACAATTCTGAAGAAAATATTTAATTCTGATAACCCTAACTTACATCATTTTGCAGTTGATTATTATTAAATTGTTGATTATTTTACTATTGTAGTTACCCCAGAATATGTCTTCTCACGTTTTCTATCATGGCTGCTCACGTTATCTCTCATAGAGCATTGTTCTAACTAATTCATATAAACACATATAATGTAATTCATATAATAATAATAATATTTAAATACTCAAATAAAAAGGTGTGCCATTCCATTTAATTGTAATTATCATACAGTTTGGTATATGAAATATTTTGACGGTTTTCTGGCGCGCATAAGACCATTTTCTGAGCCACCTTTCTCAGAGGCTAGAATGTAACGTTTCAGAACATTCTAAAACGTTTTGTGAAATATTTGAAATGACTCATGATTTATGAAGCTATTTTACCACCTCGGCTTGTGAGGGGATAGATTTAGTGATTATCTACTGATATTTTTTTTGTTACTGTTCACATGTGAGTGAGGAGGGTGGGGGATCTCTTGCATCCTCTTTGATGGGCGGATTGACCTGACCAATGTGATGATGGAAGCTGAGGGCAGTGACCAATCTTTTCCCGCAAAGATCAAGGAAGAACACTATAGTGTTGTTAGTGAGCCTGGCAGCTACTATCTGTTCCACTTTACCCCAGAGAAAGCAACTAAAGAGGAGTCACATGCGGAGAAGATTGCTAAGGTCCTGTTTGCCTGGCTGAAAGAGAGGGGTTATGATAAGACCTTGTTGGCCATTGGAGGAGACTCAACAAATGTCAACACTGGTGTGAAAGCTGGAGTAATGCGGAAGCTGGAGCTGCACCTGGGGAGAAAGCTGGTCTGGTTGGTGTGCAACCTGCACACTGTTGAACTTCCCCTGCGCCATCTCATTGTTGACCTTGATGGCCCTACTCTGTCCGACAAAAAATTATCCGGGCCAATAGGAAAGCTCCTTGATTCTGCTACAGACTTTGATATCAATCCAAACTTCACCCGAATCTCTGTTGGCCCTCCACTGATCAAGCTTCCTGACAAGGTCATTCAAGATCTCTCAACTGATCAATACTATGGCTATAAAATTGTCTGTGCAGTCAGGGATGGAGTACTTCCTGCAGGGCTGGCTCTGTTAGAGATAGGACCAGTAAACCACAGCCGCTGGCTCACCACAGCGAACAGACTTCTCAGGCTCTGGGTGTCAAAGCACGGACTTAAAGGAAAGAACCTGAAGATTCTGCAATTCATTGTGGAATTCATCATTGGAGTGTATTACCCATGTTGGTTCAACGTGAAGGTCAAGCACTCCTGGATCGAAGGGCCTAGGCACATCCTCTTTCAGCTGGACTGCCTCAAGTCCCAGAGAAAGGAGGTGCAGGATATTGTGATGCCAACTGTGAGAAGATCTGCTTGGTATGCCCACAGTGAAGTCATCCTCCAAACACTACTCTGCTCTGAGGATCAGAAGGAGAGGATTGAAGGGGTGGAGAGAATCCTGGCCATCAGGGGAGAGGGGGACCCGGACACTCAGCTGGGGGACTCCTCTGTTAGGAGCAGAAGGACACCTGACATCAATTGTGATGCTTCCAGCATCGGTGACTTGATCAGCTGGTCAGAAGGTGTGTCAGAGCCACCTCTCACCTGCTCTCTAAGCACCTCAGAGGTGAAAAACTTCATCAACACCCCCATGGAGGTGCGCAACTGGCTTTGCCACACACAAAGCATTGAGAGGGTAGTTAAAATGGTGACTGAGGCTTCTGCTAAGTACTTCTCACAGGAAAAGAGGGATGGAGGGATCAGGGCTCAGGAGACCAGCAGGAAGCTGATGTCCAAGTCTGAGTCAAAGCAGGATTTGTGCAACCTGGCAAAGTTCAAGATGTCAGGAGAATGATCTTTGTAATTATATCCAGTGATATACATGCAGTTCACCTATTAATAAATATATGTAAAGTTGATTTGGCCTTGTCAATATAAATGATTTACATTATATCTTTTAATATATTATAAAGGGGTTCAAAAGGGTAAAATTGGCAATTTAGAAATACAAAATGATGTAGGTTAGAGTTATCCTATCCAAACAATAAGCTCATATTTGAATTCCCCATGTAAAAACACATAATTTAGACACCCCTGATGGTAGGATTTCCTTCAGATTCATGTTGTCACCTGAGTACGACCCTCCCTAGACTGTTGCGGGTTAGTTGTCGCTGCTGCCATGAATTGTGTTCCCCTCATGTCTAAATGTCCCCTAACTTTCAGTATTTTTGTTTCTGTGTGCAGGTGTTCTATTGGTGTTGTTTGAGGGCATCCTGTAATGATACGAAGTGCGTTGTTTTGTTTTGTCTGTAAGGTGTTTATGTGTGTGTATGAGATAATGGGTGCCAAGAATTGGCTAGCATAGTCCATAACTGAGCGACTATATTATTTGTATATGAGTGATGTTGTTTCCTGCTGGTGTCCAAAGTTTGTGTCTGTTAGTACCCTAAGCGTGTTAAGGCTTCACGTACATTTGTTTTTAATGTCCTGAATGTGGTTTGCAAAAGACAATGATGTGTTGTATGTGACCTCAAGTATTTTGGTCCTGTGAGTGTGTGGAATGTTGGTGTTGTTTAGTGTAAGCTGTGGAGTTATCTGGTGTTCTTTTGTGTTGCTTGTAAGCAAGGTGATGGTTGATTTTGTGGGCGTGCTTTACTAATATCTATTGTTGCTAATAGTGTACGTTGAGCTGGTCGTCTGGAGTTGATGCCATCCATGATATGCTGCGTGAGGTTAGTGAGTAATGTGGTTGAGTGGTGAGGTCTGAATCCATGTTGAGTAGGCGATAGTGGTATATGTGGGTTGGTGATTTGTAAGATTAGTCTTTCTGTTACTTTGGAAGGTGTGCATAGTAAAGTAATGGGTCTATAGGAAGCTGGTTCTGTTGGATTTTTGTTTGGTTTAAGTAGTGTAATAATTTTACCTTGTTTCCATATGTCAGGAATAATACTTTGTTGGTATAAATAAGTGCTGATGTTTGTGAGAGCTAGTATTCCCTTTGGGCCCAAGTGTTTAAGGTGTATGTTAGATATGTTGTCTGGTCCAGTAGCCTTCAAATTTTTAATGTTTTTGATGATCTTGGTGGTCTGGTCTGTATTGAAGGGTGTAATGGTTGTGTCGAGTCTGTAGGTTTTCTTGTGTCTGGCTGTTTGTCTGTCTGCGTGTTTCTCGTTGTTGTCTCTGTTTAAGTGACTTATCTTTGCGTAGTGATTAACCAGAATGTTAGCTTGTTTTGTATATGTTGGGATATTATTTTGGCTGTGACAGATAGCCGCGTGTGAGGTGTGAATGCCGCTGTTAGAGTGGGTAATGCTGTTTATAGTCTCCTGTAGCCTGGGTGTATCTGTGGAGTGGTTTAGTGTTGTTATGAATTCCCTAAATGTTTCTGTTTGTTTTTCTTTGAGTTTGTTGTTTACTTCTGTGTTGAGCTGTTGTATCTGCTGTTTTATGGCTTGTGTGTGTGGTGTTTGTGTGTTATGTTTGAGGTTGTTACGTTGCCTTATGAGGTGGGCTATTTCTCTAGTGTAATTTGGGTTGTATTTCCTAATGTTGCCCTTGGGTATGTATTCGGTTGCATTATTGATGATCTGATTAAATGTATTGAGTGTTGTATTGATGTTTATGATGGGTGTGCTGTTTAATGTCATGAATTGTTCCTCGGGCTGTATTTCGAGCTGTTCCCAATCAGCTTTCTTGTAATTTCTGTAAGTGAGCCTAAGGCTGTTGGGGCAGAGTGTAAAACGTGTTGTAATGATGATGGGCAGGTGGTCTGATGACAGTTGTGTTTCACGTATGTGTATGTGTTGCTAGTGAGGGGGAACAGAACGTTATGTTTGGGGAGGAGTTTGAGTATCCTGCTTGATGTGGTGTGTGTGTATGTTCTTCTGTATTGTTAAGAATGAAGAGGCTGTTTAGTTTAGTTGTGTGGCTATGTTGGCACCTCTGGTGTTGCTTTGGTCGTGCAGGTACCAGCTAGTGTCTTTAGCATTGAAGTCTCCTCATAAGATGACATTAGTGAGAGAGGCCAGATTGTGTAACTGTGGATTGTCACCTGAGGTGAACTATATGGTGGGATGTAAATGTTGATTAGTGTGGTGATGTGTTTTGCGCATGTTTTAATGTTAACTGCCTGTATTTCTGTCGTGTTATCTGCTTGGATTGTGTTTGTAATGTTTTGGGTGGCATCAGTGTAGCTAATGCTTTTACGTATGTAAGTGATGAGTCCACCCCCGTGACCTCCAGTACGATCTTGACGGATCGCCGTGAAATCAGGGATGGTGGATGTTTTGTGTGTGCGTTTTAGTTTTGTTTTTTGTATAAGTGCTATGTGAATGTTTTGTTTGTGTACGAATTCCCTAAGCTGCATGATTTTGTTTGTGAGGCCATCTACGTTGTACTGTAATATGTTAATATTATAGTTCTGTATGTGTCTCATGGTGCTATTGTGTCTATGTCTTTGTGTATGGTGACATGTGTAAGTTGTAGTGGGGCCTGGATTAGTCTTGATGTCGCCGGAGAGTAAGAGTAGTCCGGGGAGCACGCAATTGCTCCGCGTAAATGAAAAAAAATAGCACGCTCAGAATAGGTCCGGCCCCGGGAGCCGATCGGCACTCTGACCGTGCCACGCAACGGGTCGTTAGGGCATATACTCTGGGTTCAGGGTTGAAATTTTGGAAAAACAAAGTGGCTAATGTGTATTCTTGTGAAAAAATTAATTCTAAGATGGGTTTATTATTTGCAACTTTTCCGAAAAATCTCATTTTCATGGTCAAAATCGTGATTTTCTGATTTGAAGGCTGTACCCAAACCAAAGCGCGCAGCTGTTCTGCGTATGATTTAGTCTAAAAGCTGCTTTTCTGACCTCATCCTTGCTTTCTTGCGTGTTTCAACACTGGGTGCTGAAATTTTTTTTAGATTTCACGTAAAACTTAAGAATTTTAAGTTTTTCTTCAAAGAATAGGTGCGGCTCACCAGCTCTACTCTGATCGAGTAGCGGGAGACTTGCCACCTCCACGTGTAGGTTTACACGCCTGTTCTTCCTGGATCCCTGAAAAGCGTGGCCTCATAAGATCTTATATTATGATCTTATGAAGACTTTCAGCTCTTATGAGCATTAACGATGGCTTCAGCCTCTTCATCAGCCACTCGAACCTGAAAAGCTCTTAAGTATGTCCTGCTTCGATCTGAACACTGGGAGCGTTTCTCGATGGTCTATCCTGGCTTTCACCCACCCATCCCTCCTCTCGTGACCGTACACAGCTTGGGAAGCAGTTGAGACTTCCTGTACAGCCCTCTCGCAGGACTGAGTATGAACAGAGAAAGCGTCCACTTTGAGTGGAGTTTTCCTGAGATCCTCGAGCTCAGTCAAGGTCATCTTGCAGGTGAAAATAGGCTCGTAAATATTCTTTGATTCCCAGTTGATGAGATCCTCAGGTGAAGTGGCTTGCAGATTGACTTTAGGATTTTTATGGGGCCTCACTGTCGTATCACCAAAGTCTCTTCCTTCTCTGATCTTCTCTATCTGGCTCACAGCAAAAGCTCTCTGATGCTCATCCTCACTGCACAGCAATGAAGCCAGGATGTTCTCAGGATGTGCGTGGTAAGCTCCTCTTATCACTGCAGCAGAGATGATGTTCCTGACCTCGGTAGTCTGGTTCCTCAGCAGCCTCAGGCTTGAAAAAACGTGTGCAGGACCAAATTTGAGGTGGTGCTTCACTTTGATGTCGTAGTACATTTCGAAGTAGAAGTTAAGGCAGAACTTCACGAGGACCTCGAGCCTCCTAAACACCTCCCCCTTCAGTCCGTGCTCCCTCATCCACAACAGCAAGATGGCCTGTGCAGTAGTGAGCCACCTGGATTGGTTCAGAGGTCCGCACTTGAGACCAGCCAACTGTGGACTGAGACTTCCAGACTTGATGGCTTTGATCAGAAAATAGCAGTTGTGCTGGTCTGTGGAGAGAGATTTGAATATCTCTACTGGTAGCTCTATGATATCTTCAGTTCCTTCCACTGGTTTGAAGTTGAAGTTGACCTCAAGTTCATTCACTTTCTCAAGAAGTTTTCCAATAGGCCCACTGAAACCTGACCGGGGAGTTACAGGGCCGTCCAGCTTGATGATTAAGTGCCTCAGGGGGAGCTCGTTCACATGGAGCTGACAGATCATCCAGTGGCACTTGCGACCCAGCATCTTCTCCAATAGGGCTATGGCGCCTCCAGACCACCCCGTGTTGGTGTTGGTAGAGTCTCCTCCAATCATTACAAGGCTCTCGTCAGCTCCGTGATCCAGAAGTCACTCATGCAGGCCCTGAGCGATCTTATGAGCAAGCTTTTCTTCTTCCTCAGGTTCCTCGGGAGTGAAATGGAAGAGGTACTTTCCTTGAGGCTCCCACGTGATAGTGTAATGCTCCTCGATCATTTTGCCAGGATGAAATCTCCCTGTCACTTCGTCATATTTCAACACCTTTGTGTTCCTATCCTGCTTGCCATCAAAATATCCCAGAGATCTTCTCCTCCTCTGACCTCTGCGTGAGGGCTTCAACTGATGAGGCCATTACTTCCTCCTTGGCCCTCCAGACTTTCATGCTATCTATGGCCAAGTAAGCCTTGTCTTCGGAAAGATGACTGGCCTTGATGAGGTCGTTCAGGAAGCCAGTGGCAACTGCAGCTGCCGGAACATTTGCACCCTGTACCTCAAAGCTGCTGAAGCTGTCCCTGGGATCTTCATGTAGTTTCGTGTAGCAGAAGTTGGAGTTTCGGCAGGTACTTCAGCGGGAATGTCCATAGGAGCTTCAGTAGCCTCAGCGTTGCCAGAGGCTTCTTTTGCAGCCTCCAAGTTTGGCTCTTCGTCCTCCTCAAAGTCTTTCACGAGAGAATGTTGAACTTCGCCTTCTTCGTCTAAATGGTTACAAAGATGGAGTAGATTTTTTCTTATGTATATATGTATTAAACCTGTGTAAGAGCTAAGCAAAGTTAATGTGTCTAAATGGCAACAAATTACGACAAAGGGTTAAAAATATGAGGTTGTGTTCAATTGAATATTCGGTATTTCAACATAGAACAGAAAACCGCAATTTTGAACATGATAACGCGAATTTTGGGAAAAGTTGCAGAAAAGAAACCCCCTCTTAGAATAAAATTTTACATAAAAATACATATTAGCCAGAGTGAAATTCGGATTCGGAAAAGTATGATATGCCCTAAGTCGGGTTGTCGACTGCCAGTCTGGCCAACCTAGACAGCCCGCTGCATGGAGATTTGAGGAAATTTGGCCATCAGCGCGTTGATGTTTCGGTTTGACGTCCCCTCCTCTTCGCGTTGACGTATCCCGCGCTGGAGGATACAACCATTGTTAGAAGCTTCCTCGTTAGCTGGTAACACTTTTTTCACGTTGTTCTAGCTAACTGTTCAGGTTTTTTTTATAAACAAATCTAATTTTTCTGCTCAAAACGGCTCTTTCTAATTTTAAAATTGATTATTCAAGGAAGGAAGATGTTGACTTATATTTTGCGGCAACAGTTGAAGATATTTATGTTACTTTATTAATTAATGAAAATGATTAGGCTCTTCAAGTTATAAAAGATTTCTTTCGTAATAATTGATAAATACGAAACACAAAATGTATATGCAAACAGGATGATGCTTAGACTTACATTTGAAAGGTTGAAAGGAAAGGTGTGTATATGTATATATATATATATACAGGGTGTAACAAAAGTCCGTTCTCATACTAAGGAAATAAGATATAACAGAATTGAACGAGAAAATAGTTTTAACTATAACACTGGTATGCATTTGAAATTTTTTTGTCTGCTGTGAGGGTTTTTTCAACTCATATTATATAATTCGACCATGCTGAATTCGAAAATGACATTGGTTTTCCTCAATCAGGTCAGGTTTTTTCTCTATTGGCCATTTATTATAAGTCCAATTTTATCCTCAAATTTATTGATTTTTTTAGCTTAAACACTATAGATACGAGTAATATTATAAGAACACTCGTGAAAAATGAAAACATTGTGTGAATAAATACTTTTATTCATACAATGAATATGGAAAAAAGTTTATTGAGGAAGGAATGAAGTTTTTTTGGCTTTCCGTCTGTGTTTTTCTTCGGGCACGTCTCGCTTCAAACACCAGCAATAGTCCGCCAGCATATTGATATCCCAGTTTCCCTGGTACCTCTCTTCCATTATTTTGATATCTTGGTGAAATCGTTCACCCTGTTCCTCACTATAATCCCCGCAATTTTCAGGAAAATAGTCCAAGTGGGACCACAAAAAGTGCATTTTTATGGACATGCGCGACCCATGAGCTTTGAAAGCTTCCATCAAGTTTTCGACAACGGACTCGTATTCTGGACTTCTACGCTTGCCAAGAAAATCAGTGACAACTGATTTGAATGCCTGCCAGGCATTCTTCTCAGTTGGAGTCATTGCGTTTTCGAACTGAGTATCCTTGATCAAAGTTCAAATTTGAGGACCATCAAAAACCCCAGCATTTAGTTTAGCATCAGATATATGAGGAAATTTACTCTCGAGATATCGGAATGCTGAACCCTCCTTATTCATTGATTTGGTGAAATTTTTCATCAAGCCCAGCTTAATATGAAGTGGTGGGAGCAAAATTTTTGTTGGTGGTACAAGGGGCACTGAAACGACATTATGCGACCCAGGTTCAAAATTCTCTCTGGATGCCCATTCACGCTGTGCATAGTGCTTCTCATCCGTTCGGCTATCCCATTTGCAGAGGAAACATGGGTATTTCGTGTATCCCCCTTGCATTCCCAATACAAATGCCACAATCTGAAAAAAAATGAAAATATTTAAAGAATTTAGAGAATTTGTTCTATCAGATAAAAAAATCTATGCATTGGACTGTATCACTTCTGTGGGGAAGTTAAGTGTTCTTATACGCTCTCAAATAACCTTTGGAAAAACAACATAGTCAATAGCAATAGTTTACTTATGATATTAGTATTACGTTCAAATCTCCACAGATCCTCCAGTTATGTTGGTCGTATACGAGAGCATCCAGTAAAATTTTCATGTTATCGTAGCTCTCAGTAAGTTGTACGGAATGTGCTACAGGGACTGATGCAACCCTATTCCCAATGTTGAGAAGTACTGCTTTCAAACTTCGTTTAGACGAGTCTATAAATAGCCTCCATTCTGATGCGTTATATGGCAGGCCCAAGGATTCGATTAGCCCCTCAACATTGCAGCAGTACACTAAGGAAGAGGTATTTTCGTGCACTGCAAAAAACTTGCGGAATTCTTCCTCTCGTTTCCTATACCAGGAGAATTTTGTTCCCGGAGCCAGCAAGTTGTCCTCTCGAAGTCGTGAGCCCAAGATCTCGGCAGCTAATTTGGAAAGTCCTAAATCCCTGGTAAGATCATTAAGTTTGGCCTGGTTGAGAGGCCTCGGCTCATTTGAAGCGGTATTTTGAGGTATATACGACTGGGACTGGTCATTGGCATTGGTCATTGATTCATCATCAGAATCATCGAAGTCCAGGGTTTGAGGTGGGTCGGGTATTGGAATTCCAGGACCATAGGGTACAGGTCTCACAGCAGAAGGAATGTCAGGGTATACAACAATGTGTTTATTCTTCTTGTTAACTCCTGAAAATAGAAACACAGAAACATGGATATAAAACTTGCATATGAAATAGAAGAAGCATTCAGACAGTGGCGGCTCGTGAGGGAAGGCTGCGGTCTGTAAGATATGAAATAGGTCGATGGAGTCTGTATATTTTCTTTCTTTTTCATTCATATTGTCCCTTCGGGGACAATATAAATGAAAAAGAAAGAAAATATACAATCATTGTATATGTAAATGTAACTTGTATAACAATATGTATGTGTAAATGTATTTTCTATAACAATATGTATATGTAAATGTATGATTACCATTATGGTGAATATTATGCTATATATGGTGAATATTACATTATGGTGAATATTATGTCAAGTTTCATACGAGGATTTCAAAATATTTAAGAAAAATAAATTTATAAGCCCACCTTGGAGGTTTGTCATGCAGAAATAGCAATCTGTCACGTGATCCTTTCCTTCTCTCCAAATCATGGGAATTCCAAAAGGCAAAGATTTCGCTCTGCCTTTGCTCCATCTTCTCAAATTTTCAATGCACGTCTTGCAGCACATATGAGGGGCGAAATTTTTGTCCTGGTCCCCTAGCTTAATTCCAAAGTATGCTCTATACATTGTCTTCACAAATTTAGTGATTTGGGACTGGTTATTTGGCATGGTAACCGTCCCACATATGTAGCAGAATCTATTGGGATCATTTTTACACGCTCTATTCATTATGAAATATTTTATCTATATGCCTGAAAAGTAAAAAAAGATATTATACAAGTGAAACAAGTGATGATAGATGTTACTGTTCCAATTCCGCTTTGACAAAATCACGAAAAATTCTATTTTACTTATGAGGCCATAGCCGGATAACCTGAGCTGATTGAGAAAAACGGATTACAGATTCGAAATCAGCAGGAACAACTCTATAAGAATCACTTACAAAACCCTTGACAGCAAAATTGATGCATACCAGTGTAATGTATAATGTACATGCTCAAATTGCATCCCATGTATCCGTTGACACATTTCTATTCATTTTTGTAAGCTGTCGATTACGTTTTGAAGTGTTTCCGCACTAATTCCGTTATATCTTATTTTCCTATGAGAACGGACTTTCGTTACACCCTGTATATATGTATTTTAAGTAGAATTAATTAATATCCTGCATCCCTTGAAATGGGTGGGGATGCATGGTGCTTATGTTAAAACATATGATACATCATAGTCTACAGATTAACCTAGTCTCTCCACGCTTCCTGAAATCCAAATAATCTATTTGGTCATTAAATTTACAAAATATCACAACCATCAAAATTTTGAGATTCACATCTGAAGTAACATCATGCGTCAAAATTTGTTAGACTGCATTTAAAATTTAAGTAAATTAAATTAAATGTTAAAAATTCACTGGATTGAAAAAAAATCCCTTCAAAAGCTTCAGTATAAAATTATTAAGACTATATAAAATTATTTACACTTGTCTATATATACGAGTACAATTCTGTTGCCAAAAGGATGCAGAAAAAACATACAAGGAGCTCATAAGTACTCGTACAGAGAAATATTTCAGTATATTCGTCCTCATCTTTTGTACCATGATTGTTAAAAAATATTTACCGTTCGTTTGGAAAAATTTAACAAATAAAAAATATTCGTTTAACTCCAACATATAATGTAAAACATCAAAGAATTTGAGGAAAATAAAAAAAAGAAGTTAAAATGCAAAAGTTTTCGTACATTTACTTAAAAAAAAATTTAATACTTTGTGTGTCCACCTTTTGCTTCAGTGACTTCAATAATTCGTTTTGGGTATTTTTCTACAAGATTTCTACATCTTTCAGTTGAAATTTTAGCCCATTCTTCTGAAGAAAATTGTTCCAATGCATTCAAATTCAAAGGAGTTTCTCTTGCGGACAGCTCTTTTCAAATCAAACCATAAGTTCTCGATTAAATGGAGATCTGGGCTTTGACTGGGCCACTCGAGAAGCTTCAAATTCTTTTGTTGAAGCATTTCATGATGCTCTTATTTATGTTTTGGATCATTATCTTGTTGCAGTAACCAAATGCGGCCCATTCGCAATTCCCGAACTGAAAGCAATACATTTTCTTCTAAAATTTCCGGATATTTCTTCAAATTCATGGTTCCATTGATGACAACAAGCCTTCGTTCTTTCTATCTCGTATTGCGCGGTATATTCTCTTATACAAGCGTCGTTCTTTACGTTAATTATACCGCGTGTTTGCAGTTAAATGTATATAATGTTACGGCATGCGGGATGTGCCCCTTTGGGGCATTGGTTTCTGCTCGTATGTAGAAGAATTACGGCATTTGTTTGAGTGAGGCCCGTGGTGTAGTGGTATCATATCTGACCGGCAATCGGAAGACCCCGGGTTCGATTCCCGGGTGGTTACCTCATTTTTTCATTTGTTTCGTTCTTTCTATCTCGTATTGCGCGGAATATTCTCCTATACAAGCGTCGTTCTTTACGTTATATATATATATATATATATATATATATACAAAGCGAACTAAGTTCGTAAAATGAAAGTGATACAAAACAACTATTATTTCAGTTCATAAATTCTCTCTTCCGTGATTGATTCAAAATTTTTCAACATGGAATCAAGTTGCAGACTCGTCAAATGATTTTACTGCAATTTTCCCTACTCGTAAAATTTTTATGACAATTAATAATAATATAAAATGTTAATCAGAAGAGAGAGAGAGAGAGAGAGAGAGAGAGAGAGAGAGAGAGAGAGAGAGAGAGAAAAGTTTGAAATAGTCTTCAGACAGACTCAACATAATTCTGAAAGAGAATTTAGACACACATGCCACATAATTTAATTGCTGGATGGAAAGCCAAGCAACTTATATGTGTGACCATATATATTTTTAAATTTTTATTTCTTTTGTTATTACTTGTTTTATTATTGTCTTTTTTTAATCTTTACATTTGCATTTTTATTTTTCAAACATGTTTTTTGTTCGTTATTTGTTTAGTGAATAATGTGAACAGTATAACATATTTAGCTACTTTTGCTTACACTACTGTTCAAGATCGACCGGAGTTCCATCCCTCAGCAGCGTTCTCTTTATTTGGAGGATGTGATGAAGAAGAGAGTTGCATGGCTAGCTCGGGAGTTTGAAAGCAGGAACCTGTCCATTTGATTCTTAAACGTACTTAGGCAAGTGTACTGGAAGTTCCTAATAGTTGTGGGTCTCGTATTTTTTAGGCCATTTTCTACCTTCGTTTTCATGGCATTTTATCATGCCACAGGTGGGATAGTACAAAAGCTACATGTTCTCTTTTTTCAGTCTGTTTTGATTCAAATTCTAATAAAGAAAAAACTATAGTGTTTGTCATTTACCATTACTTATTCGGACTATAGTGGATTTAATTTTCCCAGAAGAAAATCCTCAGGGGACCATTCTGAGTTCAATCCCATATATATATATATATATATATATATATATATATGATGAATAAAACCACGAAGGAAAGGAAACACAGAATGGTGCTCAAGCGCTTTCGTCTAATGACATCCTCAGGAACACTGAAGTAAATAAAGGTTACAAACAAAAAATATATATATATATATATATATACGTATATATATATATAGTAAATATAGAAATAAAAATTGTGGGATGAGCATACAAATTTGTAAGGAAACCTACCAGTTTTAGCACTTTGCCCGAATTCAACACAAGATCAAATGGATTGTTTACAACCAATTTTATAGATAATGCCTGAATGATATATAGGTCACAAAAGAAAAATAAAATAAAATAAATAAAAAATAAAAATAAATTGAAAAATAAAAATTGTAAGAGGAACATACAAATTTATAAGGGAAAATTACCAAAGGTTTAGCACTCTGCCCTTGTCTAAATCCGTTCTGAACGAATTCAAAACAACGGGATCGAGTTGAAAAAGACCTTTGTTCATGTTAAAGTTACTTGTAAGTTGAATAATAGCAGACTCAAGAATATTTCTATTAACAATGTCGCTAGAGTGAAACAAAACTGAAGCATTATTCCGATCAATACAATGGGATAACTCTGACAAATGGACAAAAAGGGCACTGGACGACTGTCCCGTTCTAACGGAATATTGATGCTGTTTTACACGCGTGTGCAAATCGTTTCCCGTCTGACCACTGTAAAAGGAATCACATTGTTTACAACCAATTTTATAAATAATGCCTGAATTATTGGTAGGACTATTTTTTACTATATTTTTCACAATATTGTTATATGAAAATGCTACATTAATATCCAAAAGTTTTAGTACATTAGCAATGCCTAAAAAGCCCGGGAAAAATGGAAGTACTAAAATATTCTTTGACAAAGTGCGAGTGTTATTATGCACACGATAGAAGGTTCATTTTGCCTTGTTAAGACAAGATTCCATAAACGCAGGTGGGTAGCACAGATCAATTCCAATACCGTTGATTTTTTCCAATTCGGCATCGATGTCTTCCGGACTGGCGATCCTGAGAGCGCGGAGAAACATTGAAGAAAATATGTACGTAGGACAAATTGTTTGTTTTTTCCAATAGATACTAAACTTAAAACCTGGGCTTTTCCTATGTACACGCACATCCACAAACGGGATTGAGTTGTCTTGTTCCATTTCTAAAGTAAACTTAATTTTCCCTTATAAATTTGTATGCTCCTCTTACAATTTTTATTTTTCAATTTATTTTTATTTTTTATTTATTTTATTTTATTTTTCTTTTGACCTGTATATCATTCAGGCATTATCTATAAAATTGGTTGTAAACAATCCATTTGATCTTGTGTTGAGTTCGGGCAAAGTGCTAAAATTGGTAGTTTTCCTTACAAATTTGTATGCTCCTCCCACAATTTTTATTTCTATATTTACTATATATATATATATATATATATATATATATATATATATATATATATATATATATATATATATATATATACAGTGTATAATATATTTTTTTTTTTGTAAACTATATATAGTCTTGAACTCTTTATTTACTGCAGTGTTCCTGAGGATGTCATTAGACGAAAGCGCTTGAGCACCATTCTGTGTTTCCTTTCCTTCGGGGTTTTATTCATCATAAATATTTCTCACGTGTTACTTTCGTGAAATAATTTTCATAGCTAACTAGCGACCTCACTTTCTATTCAAGAGGTGGTGAGCTCGAATCCTGGTGCGGGCAACTTTTGTATTATGCAAAATTGTGTGAGTTTATGCATGATATATATATATATAT